>ML828349.1:3505-47742 GCA_009831015.1 Picea engelmannii
GGTATGGGATTTCTTGAATGGTGTCTCCAAAATGAGTTTGAAATGTGAATCATTATCTTTAGTTAATTCACTTTTGAAAGGAGATCTTACATGGATTTCTTAGTTTGTGTTTCCAAATGGACTTGGACTTTGAAGCATCCATCATCTTTAATTTTTAAAGGATTTTAGATGACATTTTAATTTGGAAATGCCAAGATACTTGAAACATATTGGATTGATTGCAACTTTTGCCAAAACCCTTAAAACAGGGGATTGATGGATTGATTGCAACTTTTGCCAAAACCCTTAAAACAGTGGATTGATGGATTGATTGCAACTTTTGTTGTATCTAATGAATACATAAACTAAGAGGATAAATTGTTAATAAAAAAATCTGAGTTTCTTAAATATAGATCAATGATATAGATTTAAATATTGATATGGCTAGTATCTTAGCAAAGGTTAATGTACCTGTCCCTCTTAGTACTGATATTGTATTTTTTTTTTAAATACCTACAAGAAGGTCGCTATTGCGACATCTTGGAGTGTCGCTCCCATAGCAACCACGTCGGAGATGATACCTCTTAACGTCGTTCTTCCCACGTTTTAGACGTCTCTCTTGCCACCTTAAGAACGTCTCTTTTGCCACCTTTGAAACCTGTCTCTTGCCACGTCTGAAATGTCTCACTTGCCACGTTTGCAATGTCTCACTTGCCACGTTTGCAACGTCTCACTTGCCATGTTTGAAACGTCAGTCTTGCCACGTCTGAAACGTCTCACTTGCCATGTTTGAAACGTCTCACTTGCCACGTTTGTAACATCTCACTTGCCACGTTTGAAACGTCGGTCTTGCCACGTTTGAAACGTCGGTCTTGCCACGTTTGCAACGTCTCACTTGCCACGTTTGAAACGTCGGTCTTGCCACGTTTGAAACGTCGCAATACAGACGAAAACTAGGTCGTCAGAAAATCGACGTCATGTGAAACGACGTTTGAGGGGGTCCGAGGTTTTTCGGTCTTCCGAAAATAGAAAGTGGCAATTGCGTCGAACGCGCCATCAGAATTTGACCCAAATGCAGTAGTGCCCCTTCTACTGGCAATAACCAAAAAGGTCACCTTTTTCCTTTCTACTGTAAAAACCTTCCATAATTCAGAATTCAGATGGGTAGTTATTGTGTCACTCAAGGTGGTAAGATAACCACTTCTAGTATTTTCTTCATGCCTCAATTCACTCTTGGTCAACAGATATTGACAAGGGAATCTCTTCCTAAACTCCCTCTTATAATTGTCTGATTATACCAAGCCATATCCATATGGCTACCATCCACCTATGGATGTCAATATGATCCATTGGTCATCCAGAGGTGTTTGACACCTCCTTAATAAAACCTTACATCGGTCTCTCATAAATCCTTACAGTCATATCGTGTTGGCACAAAGGTAGACCCAGGGTTCAACGCTTCAGCAGCGCACCAACAAAACCCTAACTATCGGCCCTTTCGGCAACACCTGTGAAGTAGATGAAGTCTCACCCGAGGTAGAAGCAGGGGTGGTTGCAGGACTCAGATGTATACAACCTAGCTGGGACATAGATCTGTGATTAAAATACCTTAACAAAGCACTTAGTAGTTAACATGCGTTAGTATTTAACCCTTACTCACATTGCAGATTCAAACCCTAATTACAGAGAAACGCAATACTCAACTAGATCTAGCACTTCCAAGCCCTTAGCACATAGAAATAGATCAGATATAGCATTCATTCACATTACTAAGCACTAAGCTATTATATCATATGCTTCTAACATATATCATTGTACTAAGCATACATCACATCAATAACATAAAAACTATAATGCACAAAGAAACCACAACACAGGATATGTGTGGTTCACCCCAGTGTGGAGCTATGTCCACCAACTCTTCTCTTCTTTATTATCTTCTCTTAATCTTCTACAAGAACAGAGCCAAAGGAACCCACTCCGCATAAGATAGGACATCTGCGTGCACCTCTCCAGATCCTCCTTCCCCGAGCTAGGTTTAAGCATAAAGCCTTCTTACAATCTGCACACAAGATTCTTACAATCACTTGCACTCAACTCTGCAAGTTCTTAACACACAGTAAGAAAAAAGCCTTTGTAATCACATAGATCAAACTCTATCACTTAGCATATTGGCCTCCTTACCCTTAGCATCACCTACTTACATCGCCTAGATTTCTATTTATACATTAAAAAATGGGCCTAAACATGGGTAAACCTATGGGTTGACATCCCATACCCGTTACATAAACCCTAAACCCAAAAATGCACTAAGAAGGGGCCAATATCCCATGATCTCTGCTTCGCCTTGCGCTCCGCCTTCAACCAGCCCATCGAAGTCCCAAAATTGGTCAAACGTGACCCAAGTTCTCCAAAACATGGTCAAGGGCCAACATATCGTATTAAGGCAATAGGTCACAACATTATCAAATTTTCATTCTTGTTGTTAACTCATGTTGTCATAAGGTCATCCTCATCTAAAAGGTCTGCCAGTAAATCACACCTTATGACCCACCATAGGTTATAACATGCCTAATTTGCATGTTCAAAATTTTCCACATGCATTATAGCATATCCTTGTGCACCAATCATTTCACATATGTCTACAACGCAAATATATTCCACTTGCTTACCTCTTTGCATGCTTATCCATAGACATGCCCTTGAGTTAACAAGGATATACACTTCATTAGCACAACCATGAGCTTTTGAACTTTCTCTTGTCACTTCACTTCTACCTCTATGAAGGTTGTTCTCAATCTATAGGGTTCCTTTTTACTTTCTTACTGGGTTATTCCGGCAACAATTTTCATTCATTATAGGTCAAGTGATTTGACCTTACCATTTCCATCAACCCTCTGATTGTGAGAGATCATACACATATACAAGGTTTAGTCCTTTATTGAAGAAGTAGTTATTACTGCTATGGATCCTTTCAATCCATTCACATCCAAGTCTTGCTATTAGTGTCCATCAGTATAATCCTATTCATGTAGAATTGTTTATCACTTCCCAAAGAAATGATAGTCTTCTTCTGCCACTGTCTAGCATGATTCAATCTTGTTGGGTAAAATCCCAACTGAATTTTAATCTACATCCTTCTACTCAAGGAACTATTACACATTATTTTGGTCACCCTCGTGATGTGTCTACAAGCATGTATTCAACCTCTCAGAAAGATCTTTCCCATGAGAAAAGTAACTGATTTCCTGCTCTATAAGGATTTTTTTTAGAAGGGCGTCGCGGGCTAGTAGTATTATACAGTGCGTAAATGCCTGATTTCTGCAGGCTGCTCTAAACCTAGCCTACAGGGTTTTCGCAGGCTGCTATATAGACAGGGTGTGGCGGCATTCTAAAACTGAGAAAAAGGAAGAAGTTCATGAAATTTCTAGAAGGAATCTTCTATAATATGAGGTGGCATCCGTGTGGTTGAGATCCTGCCCACCTCTCTGATTTGGTGGGATCATCTTGATCTATTTAACCATCTCTCTTTCTCCTATATAATGATGGATTTCTCATGGAAAAGGTTAAGAATTAAGTAAGCAAAACCATTAAGCAAGAGAAAGTAAGGAATGATTAAGGTTGAATAGGATGTGAATTGTGTGAGGTACTCTACATCAGATGCTTGAAGGCTTCATCTCAGCTTATCAAGTTATTGTGGATCATCTTCATGCAAGCTTGGAGCAAGTGTGTGTGTCAAGAGCAAGGGCCACCGAAAGGGAACTTAGCAACATCAAGGCTATTTGGTTGTGTCTTCCACTTTCTCTTAATATAATACAGTGGCATGTTTCTTTCCCATAAAATCATTCTCATTTTATTACATAATTCCTTGATCACATGTATAAGTCTTCATTGAATATACTATTATTACTTTCACTTTGGATGGTTTGTGTTTCATTGCAAGATCAATAGCACAAGAGAACTAGAGCAAAGTAGGGACAACAAAGACATAAGGAACGATATTCAAGGTATGTTACTCATCCTTTCTTTGACAATAGATTCAATGATTATAGCTTAGGGAAAGCATTATGTCTTGTCTTGTTTTGTTCTAGATCTAGGTGGATCTAGGGAGATCAGTTTATGTCCACATTTACCAATATATCCAATAAAAAAATTGGGGACTCCAATGGGGATACGACCTGTTTTTGGTTTTTTGATGTCCATTTTCCCTTAGCCTACCTTTTTTCATTATGTGTCAATTTCTGAGTCTGTAAAGGATCAATCCAGACTCTCTGGCCCTAAACGTTTCCTAAATTTATTTACCCTCTTTCCAAATTTCTTGTGTTTACAGACATTTCTGCATTGTACTCTATATGTCACCTGTGAAAATTTAGATTGTCACACCCTAACTGTTTAGGCCAGTGCAAACTTTCTACACCCTACCCATTACTAGCCTACAGAAACTGGTGATTTCTGCACTGTAACCCACTATTGGCATGCGACGGTGTCTATAAAAAAAGATTTGGATTGGGTCTTGATTGTCTTTTGATGTCCAGTTTTGCCTTGATCACCTGAGGGGGAATTTTGAGGTCAGTATTTGATTGATTGCTAAATTTAAAACTTGTTTTTTGATTGGTTTTCAAATATTGTGAACCCTTCATTATCACTTTGTAAGTTTTTGCTTCTCATTTTTTATCAACAAGGATATAATCTCTGATCGTAGATCTAGGTGCTTGATTGATTAAAAGTCTTTCATTTGAGTGAAGTTTTGGATTATTTTACATTTTTTGGATTGCCTGTTGATTTGAAATCTATTGTTTGTTTTCATTTGATAAACACTTTCTTGTCATCTTTGTTTTTATCTTCATTGAAAGTTTGATTTGGGTTTATGTTGAGTGTATCTATTTGCTTTGATTACATTTCCTTTCTTTAGTATACCTCATATCTAGCTCCGGAAAGGAAAATTAAAGTTATTCATTCTTTTTAAGTAATCATTCATAAAAATATTTTCATTCAAAAATGAAAGAGAACAAATTGAGAAATTTCATTGCCTATGATTGTTTGGAATTGTAGTTCAATAAAGAAAAGAAATTATATTTCGTATTTATCGTGTTTTCGGAAAGACATATTCTCCCTATTGTAGATAGAATTCATTGAACAAAATATTGCATCATTCATATATATTTTCATATTATTGGGTCAAGGTCTCTCACTACATTGTTTTCATCTCCATCTCCCTCTTGAGTAAACAATAGCCTCTAAAAAAACATTGCGTAATTTAAAAATTTTATTAGTAAATTTTATTTTCTAGGGATCATTTACACCAAAATTAGCTAGGCTAGTGCTTTCGGATAGGCTGTGAGACACACTCTCCAAAGCACAAAACACACACTAGCATCTTGTGATAGGGAGTGTTCAAATAAATTTGCAACTTTTTTTCCTAGGAAGCCCTTCTCACACAAGGGTCAAACCTAAGGTCGCATTGAGACTGGTAGAGTTACTCACCCTCCTTTGTTGGTCTTGGTGTAGAGATTGTGTGTATTATGGGGGTCGCTTGAAGGTATACCCACAATGATGAGTGGAAGCCTCTCAAGTTTATTTCAGGCTAGATACACTGCCTTTTCACGTGGATCGGACTGTCAATTGTTTCCCTAAGCATCATTAATGTTCTTGATAGCCTTAGTTGCCTATCTTTTTAGAGTCCTACACGAGGTGACTCTAGAGGGGCAAGTCTTCACGGTACCTGGAATCGACATTGACCAGACTCACTTGGGCTCCTTGGAGGGTACACCCATGATTATGTCTGGGAGCTTGCACCAGGGTGTAAGTTTGTTAAGCAGGTCATCAACGTAACTTTTCCACCCACTCTATCCTAGCCCCTTCTTGTCTTGACTTTGCGACATTGGATTTCATCACCAACTAGTGACTTCGAAATAGGAAGGTTTGTTTGCTTGGTTTAATTCCTATATTTTATTAGCGAGTGCTATCTGTTATCGTAGTTGGCCATAGATTTTTTGCATAAAACATTTGGCTTTGCCAACATTGACCCTCCACGTCGTTCGTGTAGGGTCTAGGGAATTCCTCTGGAAAATATGGAGGATTATCTCCCTCTACCCCCTCAATCACTAGAGGGATCTCCTCAACATAGTGAGGTTCAGGACATTATAACCTCACAAAGGGAAGGTTCCACCTCTTTAGAAAGTTTCTAAATTATTTTTTATTCTCTAGAGGCTTTCCACATTCCTCCTAGATACGAGAGACGTATTCTCCGGCTGAATTGATCTGAAGAACTTGTTGTTGACACTTCTGGAATACCGACCGGACCCCATTCAGGCCCTGGAGTTGAGAATCCTCTTTGGACTACTGGCATATTTAGAATCCCACCTCGCACGGTGCAGGACCTTTATGGCTCAGGGGAAGGTGTTGATATACCTGTCGTATCACAAATACCCAAGTGTCTTCTACCTACACTGTGCTGCCAAACCACTTCTCTGGTGCAACCAGCCATATCACCGTCATTCCAGACACACAGTCTGTTGGTCTTAGTTTGACTTTTTCTCTCCAGATGGACCATTCTACTATGGTACCACACGTTACGACTATTCCTACTGGGAATGTGGTGGTTAGCCAAGCTCCCATTGGCACACCACTCTCATCTAGACCTATCCTGTCACTCCCTCCTAGGTATCATGCTTTGAATCCTTCCATGGTTATCCCTACCCAGGTTCCATCCAGAGTTTCTGGACTTTTTGTTCCACCTGGGTACAATGTTGCTACCGGTTTTGTTCCTACACCTTCCCAGGTCCTCTCTGGAGGGTCTTATCCACCTTTTCCTGGGGGATCTAGCCCTAGTGGCTCCAATACAATTGGAAGCACCCATTATTCGTTCACTTCTGGTTACCAGATTCCCATTGGAGGGAAATCTAACATTGGGGGGTATCCTCCACTTGGAGGAAAACCTCATGTTGGACTCTATAACCCACTGTATGGACAGAACACATCTGTATCACTAGCCCACCTTTGGAATCTCCTTACCCAAGGAAATCCACAATCATCCTGGGGGCAACAGCCTCAAAGCAACCCTTTTATACCCCCTCACTTGGGCAGCCATATCCAGGGTCTTTGGGTTCCACTTGGGGTCCACACGTTCAGTCTACTATCCCTTTTCAAGGGAACATTCCCAACCAACCCAACCCTATGGGCTACATGCCTCCACATCCTCGGTCGAATCTATTAGGACACTCCACGTACATGCAGACTTCTTATGGTCCTATTGGTATACCGATGGGACTTCCTCCCCAAATTCACCAGTACCCTCAAGTGAATAGACAACTTCCTTTTCTAGCCACTTTGGATCTACCCGACTTGTCTAGAATATTGAATGATCCTATCTTACGTTCTCCCCATTTGCCCATCATACCAGCCAAGCTACCGTCCAACATTCCCAAATTCGACGATAAATTAGGAGAAGACCCAAACAACAATGTCATGAATTTTCACCTTTGGTGCTTGTCCAACTCTTTGATGGACGACTCAATTCACTTATGTCTCTTTCATCAAAATCTCACGGGTTCAGCTGCAAAGTGGTATATAGAATGATCGTGAGGTTTCTCTAACGACTTCAACACCCTTGCCATGGATTTTCTCACACATTATCAATTTCCCATCCGCTATGAGACATGAACCGAGATTTTGAGTTCCTTTAAGCAATCTTCAGCCACTCATATTTCTGATCACATCCATGAGTGGAGACAAAGACAATGTTTGATCAAACTCAACCTTCCTGATCAGTTATCGGCTGAATGGTTCACCAAATAATTCATCAATGAAATCTCTTGTGATATTTCCATGGGTGGCATTGTCATTGAATAGCAGGCGATTAGTCACGCTCAGTACCTAGATCTCGTTCACTCGCAAATGGGCACTCTTTACGACTTGTTCCCTGATGCTCCTCGCCCTTATACCACCGCTACCTCAACAATCCCAGTAGCTTCTCATGTTTTTGATGGTGTGATTGGCACCTTCCATGTTGACACTAAATCCATGTCGGCCACTCACACCAATCCCAAATCTCCTGCTTCTAATGTTCAAAGTGCTTCGACTCCTACTCCTTCCACCGGAAAAACTTTTGAGGTTAACTATGTTCAATCCACCCATGCCGACAAAAATAAGTCTAAAAAGGGAAAGGGTAAGAACAAGGAGGATAAAAATAATAATCCGCAATCTGATAAACCCAAGACTCAGTCTGTTGATGATAAGGATAATCTTAAGCCTCAATATCCTTGCCTTATCTATGGTGATGATCACTACATAAAAGACTGTACAAGATGCGTTGAGGTCACCTAGTTCCTTCAAGGGACCGAAAAACCTCCCACTCCTGTTGTTTTGTCACAACCTTTCCCTTCTCAACAATATGCTCAATTGGTCATTCATGACCAACCCTCTCCTTCCACCACTTCATATGTCCTTATGTGTACCGGTAATTCTACCACGAACGATGTTTCCATCACCACTCGAGCCAAAGATTATTCTCCTTCAAAGGAAAAAGTTGATGATTTACCACCTTCGTTGGTTCAACCGCCTCCTTCAACTTCACCTCCCAACGGTCCTCTTCATCTCGAATGACCGGGTCCCGATACAATTATCCTCCCTCCTTCAAAGGGCATTGTTCGAAAGTCTACCTTCAATCCTCATGCACGTGCTGCTCAAAACAACAGTATTGTAGAAGATCTTGCCCAAGCACCCTTTGTGATTTCAACTCTCGAAGTCCATCAAAGTTGTCCCGCTCAATGGAAGGCATTGTTAAAGGCCATTAGTAGAATTGATCCCATAGATATGAATTTGATGATCGTTGACTTGGAAGATCACATTCCAACTCCTCAGTTAGTGTTTCAGATTCAAGTTGTTCTTGAGAACAAGAACATATGTAGAACCGTTATTGACGAGGGCGCCTCGACGTGCGTCATTTTTGTTGCTTGCTGGAAAGCCATTGGCTCTCCCCCCCTCACTGAATCACACAATACACTTAATGCTTTCAATGGTTATAGTTTTAAGCCCTACGGTGTTCTTCCCTCGTTGTCTATTACGTTGGAAGGAAAATCGGTCAACGTAGAGGTCGAGGTCTTTGATGCGCCTCTTGATTATAACCTCTTACTCGTCCGTAGCTGGATTGATTCCATGTGTGCCATCATGTCAACCCTTTTCCATGTATTACGTTTCCCACATCAAGGAAAAGTCATTACGGTTGACCAACTGGCCTTTTTCAACTCTAATTCTCGTACTAGCAATGCGCCATTTATCTCAAAGACACCTCCTGGGTACGAGAATGTTGGTGTGGGTCTCCTGAAAGATTCCACTTTAATGGGTACCTTCCCCATACCACCACCCAACATTCCACTTTCTTTTGTCACCTCGATCCACATGATTTCCACCTCCGTCCGCGAAACCCCCGTGTCTTATAAACCATGGATAGTACTCGATCCTGGTGATTATCTTCGCTATGGAGAATAAATGTCTTTAAGTCCAATTGAATCCACTTATCAATGTTTGAATATCCTTTCTAATTCCCTGGCCACAACTACTTCAAGGCTGTCACCTTTAGAAGATTATGAAGCCTCCCGATTCACTGTGGAACTACTCTACAAACCATAGGTGCCTAACAATATTTCTAATTGGAAAGTCTTTGAAGGATATGACCAGATCATAATCTTCCTAACTAACCAAGACAATTTCAAATATTTGGCCATTGATGATGAAGTATTCCAGGAGCAATCAACAGAAACTGATCCTCGGACGGGTCAACCTATTGACAGATTGAAATCTCACACCATCCTGAAAGGGATAGCTAATTTGGAAAATCCGTTTGACCTTAAAGAATGATTTAGGGGGCCTAAAAAGGCAAAGACCAGTAGCTCTTGTCCCCTGCATGAAACTATAAATCTCGGAACCCCGGAAAACCAAAGAATGTGAATCTCGGAAAGACTATATCTAAAGAGGAAAGAAAGGTTTATCTCAAACTGTTCAGACAATATCAAGATGTCTTCGCATGGTCCTACCAAGATTTGAAAATTTATGACACCCATATCATTCAACACATTATATCGTTAAAACCTGAGGTGAAATCCTTCCAACAGAAGCTCTAAAAGTATCACCCATCCCTGGAACCTCTCATGTATCAGGAATTAAAGAAACTTTTAGATGCCAATATCATCTTCCAGATTAGGCATTCCGCGTGGGTAGAAATTTTGGTTCTTGTGAGGAAAAAGTATGGAGAAATCCTCTTATGTGTCGATTTTAGGAACCTCAACAGAGATTCAAAAAAGGACAATTACCCAGTCCCACCAATGGAGAAACTCCTGCAAACCGTGTCTGGCTCAGAGATTTTCTCTCTACTGGACAGTTTCTCAGGTTACAACCAACTCCTGGTTTTAGAGGAATATCGTTTGAAAACTACCTTCTGAACCAAGTGGGGAACCTTCGCTTATAAATGCATGCCTTTTGGGTTAATCAACGGAGGGGTGACTTTCCAAAGGGCCATGGACATAGGATTTCAGGGACTAATCAACAAGTGTGTGGTAGTGTATCTGGATGACATAACTGTGTATTCAAATAAAAGAGAAGAGCACATCCAACACTTAACTCAGATTTTTGAAAGGTGTAGGAAATATGATATATCCTTAAATCCTAAGAAAACTATTTTCGGTGTCAAGGAAGGTAAGCTATTAGGCCACATTATATCTCAAGCAGGCATTCGCATAGACCCAAAAAGGATTAAAGCCATAGCTCAACTCTCGTTACCTCACAACAAGAAAGTTATGTAGTCCTTTTTTGGACAAATCGATTTCGTGAGGAAATTCAGTCCCGACGAAACTATCAAACCCTTACAAAAGATGATTCGCAAAGATGTTGAATTCAAGTGGGATGATGAACGAAAGAATGCTTTCAACAACATTAAATTGCTATATCTCAAGCCCCCGTATTACGAAATCTCGATTTCAATAGAGATTTCTTCCTCTATACTTTCACCTCCAACCAATCATTAGTTGCGGTATTGACTTAGAAGGATGATGACAACAATGAGGCCCTGGTGTCGTTCATGAGTACAAACCTCCAAGGAGTTGAACTAAATTATCCTACCGTAGATAAACATGATTATGCAGTTTATAAAGCAGTGAAACACTTCAGGTCTTACATCGTTAAGAACCACACCAAAGTAATTATGCCTCACCCTGTGGTCTGATCCCTATTCACCCAACAGGAGATGGGGGAAAGAAGAGGGGACTGGATGGCAGTAGTTCAAGAATTTGATCTAGATATAAAACCTACCAAACTAGTAAAAGGGAAAGGGTTGTGCAAACTTGCAACTGAAGCCCAGGACCAAGTAAATGAAGATCACAGATGGGAGAATGAAATGGCATTATGGTAGGGTGAAGCTTCATACATTTCCCCAGGGCCAGACTCTTGGTATAATAACTTGACTTATCTCCTACACCATGGGACTTATCTTCCATATTAATTATGATGGGTACTATTAAGATGTCTCGAACATGAAGATGCAGACAAAGTTTTGAAGGAGCTCCATGATGGCCCTGCCAGTGGGCATTTCGTAGGAAACACCACCGCTCATAAGATACTGAGAGTCGATTATTATTAGCCCACCTTGTTCAAAGAAGCTCACACCTACGCTAGAAACTGCAAGACTTGTCAAATAAGCGCTAGGAGGGAGAAGAGAGCAACAGTCCCACTCCAACCAGTAACTGTCTCTAGGCCTTTTGAGAAATGGGGGTTAGATATCATAGGAGACATTACCCTGAGCTCCTCAAAAAAACACAAGTATATACTTACTGCCACAAACTATTTCACGAAATGGGAAGAGGCCATTCCTCTGACTCATGTAAACGAGAAGGTGGTAATCCAATTCATAGATAAACAACTAATTACAAGGTTTGGTGTCCCTTCTATCCTAGTTTTCGACAATGCAGCTTATTTTCTTCCACCCAATTGACAGAGTTTTCTCTGGACAAAGGAATCATAATTAGGTACTCTGCAAATTATTATCCACAGGAAAACGGGGTCGCAGAATCAACTAATAAGAACCTAGTGAGAATATTAAAGAAGAAGGTTGTAGACAACCAAAGGAATTTGCATAATCTACTCCATAATGTTATGTGGGACGATAGGGTCACACCCAAGGAAGCTATAGGAAATTCCCTGTACTTTTTGGTTTACGGGCAGGAATCCATTCTCCCAAATGGGCTTTATCTTCTGTCTCTTCAACTTCTCCCAAATGGGCTTTATCTTTATCTTCTGTCTTTATGGGCAGGAATACATTCTCCCAAAAAGGTAGGAACCTTTGTCGGTCATACAACAAAGAATTGGCACTCTGCTCATGCTAGAAGAAGAGAGAGAAAAGGCTAAATCAAAATTCCTGGCTCACCAACAGATAGTGAAAAGATGGTTTGATAAGCATAAGTCTAAAGAGAAGAATTTTGAAGTAGGAGACTTAGTCCTGAAATGGGACAAAGAAAATGAGCCAAAAGGGAAACATTCTAAGTTTTGGAATCTATGGCTTGGACCTTCCCAGGTGGTTGAGCCCTAAAACACTATTTCCATTAAAAAAAAAAATGTTTTGTTTTGTATGAGTGTTTTCATGACTGCGAAATGCATTTTTATTGTTTTCTTTTGATTTTTGGATTTTTGCGCTTTTGAAAGTTGTGTTTAGCAAGACAATGGTCGACCTTAAATCATGCGACATGGAGAACTCTATTCCTAACTCATCGCTCACATACAACAAAAGAAGCGTTGAGGAACTTATGGTTGCTTTGAGGAGTCCTCTATCTAACTTGTGCAAATGAACAACTTCAGAGAAATGTCAGAAGTGTCTTCTTAGAGGTTTGGTAAGACCTTAAGGGAAAGAAGGAAATATGGAAAGGACTACATGAACACCGAACACAAGGCTAGCAAAGGATCCACCTTAACCATCGCACTTTGCAAAATAAATAGACATCATCCTCTCCCACTCGCTCAGGGCATCATGCTGGAATAAAATTGATATTATCACAAGAGTTAACAGTAGGAGAGGGTATGCATATATCTTCGTTGGGGCTATGGATGCTCACTAGTAGCGAAGCAAGGTTTGTGATGTCGGGGTGACTCCGTTGAGGCTATGGACGCTTGCTAACAGTGAAGCAACACCAAAGCAAGTGGATAAAGGTAGCTAAGGGATCTTTGCCAAGTGAATGATTTACTAGGATTTTGTAAAAGGGGTCATGAGTCAGGGTTACAGCAAACAAAGGAGGAATAAAGGTTAAAAACCCCACGAGCAGGCCCAGAATCATCAACCGAAGGATTTCAAATGTAAGGGTAAAAGAGGCTCTAATTTAAAACCAGTAAGGTTCTCCACCAGCTTTCGTATCAACCGAGCATGAAGGAAGAACAAAGATTCTACTTTCACCCAGTGAATTGCCATTTGCTGAGCACTCAACACACCCTAAAAAGTCTATGTCAAATTTTACTTTTTGGGTACCACCTCATTTTGCACTGTCTAATTTGACCTCAGTATGAAGAATGTTGCCTTTTCTTATCATTTTGTTTTTCATTTAAGTCTTTCAAAGTTTGCTCGAGCATGCAAAAACCATTAACTTAAAAGACTAATATCTAAATTAGAGAATTGACAGTCAAAAATTTCCCCAACGCACTTAAGGAATTCGACATTGAGAAGGATTAAGCGTGAAAGAAAACACTAGAGAGAACCAAAGTTGTCGAGTCCCAATCTTCGTCGGCATCGACGGACGCGAGATTTCTTTCATGACAAGCATCACCGAGAATATCGCCGATGACTGATCTCTTTGGCACCGGTGAACGACTAAAAAAGTAAGCACTCACGAAGAATGAAATGATATCACTGATCATGGACTTCCGAAACCTTTTCGGTATTGGGGGTTTTTGAGTATGATAACCCATAAAGGAACTACATGATGGAACTATCTCTGAGAGCCGATCCCCGATAACTTCCGGCATCGACGATTTTTTAGAAGGATAGCCCGTGGAGAACGAGATAAGTCAACCCCCGATTGCCGACCTTGATACCTTTCGGCTTCGACAATCCCAGGTTTATTTTAATGCACATCTTTTGTTGAAAGACATGACTCCGACTGAGATATATGATCAAACCACCTATCCTATGTTGCCATCTATCGTTGCCCAAGTGATCAGACATACGATCTAGTTTTCCCTGGAGTAGTTACTAGCTCCTGAGACCCATGTCGCACCACGAACCATTTTTACCATGTCAGCATCGTACGATGAAATTTTTCGGCATGGGAGTTTTCTCAGGAGGATATCGACGGAAACACGCATAAGGATATCACCGATTCCCGATCTACCCACTAAGAAAACGACATGATGGGACGTTTTAGCTCTATGATATGCTAGATACGACGTATATAAAGGGTTAATTGATTCCAGAATCTCGCATTAGTTGCTAATTCGTGTGCGAATCAAAAGGACCATTTGAACATGTCGATATAGTGCATCTCCCTCCATGCCTTCATCACCAACCCATGTAGAATTTATTTGCAGAGATTCGGCAATAGATTGTTTTGAATTTCACCCATTACTCATATTCACTGGTTGATACAACTGGTAGGATCTCTCCCGTTATATTATTTTGAGTCATTGTAAATAAGGCTATTTTGTGCACGAAGGAGTTCAGAACATCCAGAGGAGCGAGACGAGCAGTCTGGGGATAGACTCCAAGGTCCAGTGAGTATTAAACAACAGTTTAGCAAGCGTTACAAGTATGTATCGTCTATGGATGTTTTATGCTTCATTTCATACTTTTTTATCCAATGTTACTCTGTACACTTTCCTAAAGGATCGTTTTTGGTTGCAGGAATGATGCCTCTGAAAAAACCCACCACCAGGAAATCTCCAAGAGCACCAAAACTACAAGAACCAAAGATGGGAGAAGGTTCCTCCCCAGCGGTTGCAAGACAATTGGAATTTTCTCCAAAGTCGATGCTCGTCATCAAAACAACCACCAAGAAGGCTTTCGTTCAACCCCAGGCCTTTGGAGACACAGAGGTGAACATTGGGAACAAGACATTACTCCCACGCTAAGAAGAAATTTTCAAGAAAATCAAGCGGGAGGAATTCCCCAAATATACCCCGCACAACGATCCTGATACGAGAAGACTCGACGATGAAGTCATATCGAATGTTCGAAAGGTGTATCTGCACATGGTGGCGAGCAAGACTACGATATTCCCCTACATCGAACTCCTGAAATGGCTTATCGATCACACTGACACACAAAGATGTTTTATTAATTATGACAACGGCGAGTGTGTCGAGGTTTTCCTCCCAGTGGAAGTTCAAAATTACTACAAGCTCAGAGAGTCGAAGGAGTGGTTGAACATTGATTTTGTTTTGAGTTTCTATGAGAAACATGACACCAGCAAGGTGATGGCTTCCTGGTGGAAAGAGGATAAAATGTTCACCAATTGGACCTCCATCTAGTACCTAACGACCAATCTAAGAGAGCCTTACATCTATCTAATGGCCCTCCTTTGTTGATTGCATGGGGAGAAATATTGCTCTAGGTTTTCAAAGGCTTGGATGCCTCTAGCTTATAATGTAGCCATTTCTGGAATAGGTTTCAACTGGGGTGCAATCATCTCCAAATAGTGGAGCACTTGCATACGACAAGCTCAGACACCGAAAGAGGGAGAAACCCCTTCCTTTTACATGGCCTCTTCTCTATTGGATGTCATCTATTCCAAGAACGTCTTTGCCGGAATGAACTTAAGTTGGCATACCTCTAAACTCCTAGTCCATGTATATTTCAGCATCTTGTAGGAAAACAGGTACAAGAAATCCTACTCTCTCTTCTGCAATCAGTTTATCACGCGTATTTATTTCTTGTTGTTCAAGAAAGAGTGCCCAATGTTGTCGGACACAGCCAAAAGGGTTGTATTGAAAGTTGGCCATTGGTATCTGGATGAGCGTGATACCTACATCAGGGTTTTCAACGCCACCGGAGCACCCCATATGTTACCTGTATATGGCCCCGATCGACAAGAAGTAGGGGAAATCTCTTATCAGACCATCCTGTAAGGTTATAATTATACTTTGGTAAAGGATAAGAAGTGGTCCTTCATACCCTATGGGTTTCATATTGGTTTCTACATGGTAAAGGACACCGCGCAAGACAAGTAAGAAGGGTTAAGCCAATTGAAGTTATGATTCCAGACTGGTCATTTTTACAAGCATGACCCCAAGGGTATGGTTCTGAAGCACACGTCACAGGTATCATCATGTTGGTCATATGCCCATGATAGCTTTGAGGATGATATCTTCACCGAAAATGCTCAAAGCTAGGATGAGGTGGTGGAAAGGATGGTTGACCCTAAAGCAAACAGGTTTAAGACCATGAGTTGGGATGAGCAAGCAACAGTATTGGAACAATCAGCTCAAGAAATCCTCCAGGCCAGCGAAGAAAGGATAGCACCCGAATCAGTCGAAGCGGTGGAAGCTCCTCAAGAAGCCACCAAAATAGTATATATTTCCCAGGTAACCCCAACACAGGACATGAATTTCCCTGAGGCTCGGGATGCGTGGGAGAGAGGGGCACTCATGTATCAACAAGCCCAGCAGATATTGAATCAGATGCGAGATAACCATGACCTCGTCAGGATGCCAAGGCTTTCGACCGATAGCTCGGCGGGGCCAAGAAACACTGATTTCATAAACCTTGGTAACATCAATGGGTCAAATGACCTTGAATCCACAATGTCGCCGACAGGTGTGACGACTCAACCAGAGACAAGTAGGGTATCAGTAGAAACAAGTGCACCTAATCCTTTAAGAGAGTTTATAAATATATATAGTGATGATGAGAGCTTGGAGGCATCTCTTGAGACCCCCGTAACTATCCAAGAAGAAAAGGGACCTGAGAAGATTTCTTCTCCTAATCCTAGGGTCTAGACACAGGAGGTCACACAAAAGGAAATAGAAGTCGAAAGTGTTCCCGACACCAAGAGGCTCGATGCACCGGAAACTCGAGCAAACAATCTAAAGGACAAGTCAGAACCAAATGAGCCAAAGGAAGGATCCTAGCAAAAAGAAATCGATGTTTCAACAGTCGATGAACAAGTAAGTATCAAGTCTTTTCTCGAGGCCTCTATTACGCTCGACACTCAAATCCCTGACAAGCTATAGACATATTACGGTCCCTCGGAGCACAACGAGGAAGTTCAAGAACCCAACCTTGAACATATATAAACCACTGAAAATCTGGGAAACACACTCACATGGGGTGATCAGCAGATTCCTGAACCTGTGGACGAGGTAGCCTATATTTATGCAATCTCCTATGATCAAAAGAGGAAGGCCATCATCCAAATAACCATAAAGAAAAGGAGGATCACGTTGGATTTATCCATCCTCATCACTACGAAGGAAAATTTGATAAACACAGAAAATGCTCGAACATTGGAGCTCCTCGGCGTGGGGATGGCAATCTCGAAAGCCACCCAAGACAGAGCCAAACGAGATGAAAAGGAGTTGGTCGCTGCCCTAAAGGAACTAGAACATGTGCGCCACCTGGATGAATACTATCAGAGCACCACTCAGACCACGGTATACCTGAGAAGTGAGTTCGAAGAGGCTTACAACAAGCTCACACACGAGGGACACCTTTTTCTGTGAAGATAGCTGAGCTCCAGGAAGACACTCACGACGTGCAAGGATATGGAGCGGTGGTATGAAAGGGAATAGCATGCCATAGAGAGAATAGAATACATTGGTGCAATCCAACAAGGCCGAGATATAGAAGAACACGACATCCAGATGTTGGGCAAAAGAAGTCTTGATCGCATGAAGCGATCAACTGAGTACTGGGCTAAGATGTCTCAGGAACCACATCGGGAAATTCAAGAGCAGTGGGCCAAATGCGAGAAACATTGGGATAAAATCAACAAAGAAATGAAGGATATCGGACTCCCAAAGTCCGACACCCCCGACGACTTCGTCGACTTGTGCGACATAGTCAAATCGCATACCAAGCAAGATTCATTATGGGTCAAAGAGCTAGCGAAGGTGACCGACACATCGCCAAGACAAGTGCAATGATTTATGGAACATCTGATTAGATCGCGGACTGTTCTACAACAGTTAAACACTAGTCTGGTGAAGTACCAGGCACATGCGATGGAGGTCAGAGTAATTTACGCGGCTCCAATGGAACAATGCAAATTTCCATGGACCCAAACCTATGAGGAGTTGCTTATCAGTTGATCGGAGTATGAGAAAAGTCACTCTTTCGAAGGGATATCTTGAGATGACTGTTGGAAAATTGTTAGGAGAGAATGCCACGTGGCGAGCTTTGTTTTTCTTAGACTACACTTAGCCGTTATTTTTAGTTAATTTCACATTATAAATAAGAGCATCGACCAATTAGTTAAAGGTCAATGGTTGTTGCAAGAAACTCTTTTGTTTTGGTTTTTTCGAGAATTATTTTCGAGCTAGCGTTAATAGAGAAGTCCTTCTGCACCAAATACAAAGTTATTTTCATCAAATGCATGTGTGATTGGACGTGGAGACGAACTATTTCCTATCTCGTTTCATGAATGATGATGTAATGAGTAAGAGCTATTTAATCTATTGTCAAGTTATCTGGTGCAATATTTTGTTGTTCTTTACTTTAATGATGAAGATGAATCATTGTGTTATCATGTAATGGATTATTAAAGTAGGTGGATTATTCTACTTGCCTTTGTTTTAAGGCATATCTGTTTTCTTTCTGATAATTAGTATCTCAGACGGTACTTGTATGCTCACATGGTTAACGTATTATTACTAGGCCCGTGGTATAGAATTGTCGTTTGCATGCTTGAGTAGCTGGTTATCCCAAGATCATCCTCTTCTCCAGTAGTTAAACTTAATTCTATTTTGTTGCCAAGTTGGTTTATACCAACTTACAATCTTACTTCGATCCCACCTAAGAGAAAATACAAAAAGAGAAAGTCCCAACTGAAGGAGACGCCTTCGCAAGAAAACGTAAATCCCATCAATTAATTGGCCAGATCGCAAGATTTGGAGAACCATTCCACCATTAAACGTTGCAGAGTCTAATTGGGCCTCGGTGGCAGGTTTGGTTCATTCTGTTGAACTAAATGGATTTAGGACCCATCAACAGAATTAGCGCTAGAAGGAGGGCAGAGAATGAATGGTTGGATACATATTTTACATAGTATTTCAAACAGCCTATAGATTCAAAACAGCCCACATTCATGGCTAGTCATTCCCAAGAAAGGCCACACACACTGAGTAATCCTGAAATGAGTAACTCACCCCAGCCCAAGGAAGAATCTTTTCACCCTAAAATACCTTACGCTCTTCCTCACGAGGAATTAAATCAATTTAGAAGAATCACAAGAGCATACGCTCGACAGATCGGTGCGTTGTCCTTAGCTCTGATACTTCCTTGAAGAAAAAAGATAAGTAGGCCAGTGGTCAATACTCCCGACAAAGTTTTCGTGCACATGGTAAAATATTTAATAGATTTTGCAATCACCGAAATCCAAGATCCTCTTGATCTGATACCCGAAACGCCAGCCGACGATGTCTCTGAACCAGACGATTTTTCGGAAGAGGAGGAGTTTAAATCAGATTCTGAAGATATGGAAGGCAACAATGAACATAATGAAGAAAGGGGGAACCCACCTCTAAACAATCAACCTTGGTTGGCCAGAGACGCTTTGGCCTTCCTGGGACCAGTCCATAACCTTCCCCAACATCTAGATAAGTTACTTCCTAAGTTTGATCCTGAAACCTCAAGATTGCCTGAAGATCATATCAAGAAATTTATACTAGCGATCAGGCTTATGAATGTCCAGCATGAAGACGTAGTTTGCAGGTTGTTCCCCTACACTTTTGAGAACTCAGCCTCCACATGGTATTTTAACTTACCTGTGGGATCCATAACTAGCTGGACAAAGTTTCAAAAATATTTTCTAGATAAATTTGCAGAAGAGACTACCACAGGAGCTATGATTGTTGAGTTGTTCGCCGCCACCATGAGTTCAAAAGAGAAGGTTAAATATTTCAATCAAATATTCACACGACCATATTAAACAAATTCCATCCCAAAGCCAAACCAACTCAGGAGTTCCAAATTGAAGTATACACTAATGCACTCCCATCTTCTATTTCCATGTTTGTGAAGAGGGCTACCAAACGAACCTTAAATGAGAATTTTGAAGAAGCTAAAACGATAGAATTCTAGATAAAAGGGTGTAAAGAAGGCCAACTCTCTTTAGTTAAGAAAGAAGTTCAAACTCCTCCAAGGAGAGGACTCCTTCTGACTAGACCGCCCGGGAAACAAGCAGAACAGACTCCTGACAAGGGTAATGGAGACATAGAAGATCTACAATGCATGGTTAAGAAATTATTGAGCGAGATCATAGACATGAAGAGAAATGTAAGGGAAGGAAACCAAGGCCAAAGGCCCTATAAGCCTTTATTTAAAAGGAACCCGTCGTTCAAATCTATTGAACCTCCCCCAGCTAACTTGAATATCGATCTAGGGAATTCCGCATCTGATTCTTTCTGTACTTATCACCAGGAAAACCACTCTGAAAGAGACTGCCCTCAATGGGTGCATGCCATGAATTTGATGTCCAACCAGTTTTTAGATGAGGTTTCCCTAACCGAACAACCAAGCAGTTCAGTTATGAATGTTGCTCACCAGGAAGAGATTGACCCACAAGAAGATACAACCATGTTGATATGGGATCCTGACCTAATTATGCCTTTCAACGACCTATTTTAGGTTTGAGAACCACCCGCAAAGATCTTGATCATGCAAACTAGAAACAAAGGTCCTCGTGTCTCAAAGGTTCCTACTACCACTCAAACGTCAGGGGAAAGGTCAACTCCAGATCACTCGAAAGCACCTTTTTCTCCCCGTAAGAACCCTATTAGCATCCATACGCGAGAATCACCCAAAATGGAGTACAACGTAATTGAAGGATAATATATCGGTTATGGACATATGCAGAATCCCTCGGAAAAAATATTTCCTGCTACAAGCGTTGAAATCAGTAGAAAACCCTACGACAAGCAATGAGCAACAAAGAAATCTAACTTCCATAGATCTAGTAAATAAAGCAACTATGAATACCTGCTCAGAAGATAAGAAGGGAAAACCTTTTGTCCCACCGTTTCTCTTAACGTTTGAAGTCTTCAACAGGAACCTCCACAATTGTTTGTTAGATTCGAGAGCATCTTCCAACATTATGCCCTTGTCTATTTGCAAAAAATTAAATGTCGTTCCTCTCAAGAGAGATAAACATGTGATACAACTAGATAGAACCTAGGTCAAAGTCATGGGGGGACTCAGATATGTAATGATCAGGATAGCGACACATCCTAAGTTTGTGCAAATGATTGACATCATTATAGTAGACATCCCATAGGCCTATGGGTTATTACTAAGTCGAGATTTGTCTGAGAAGTTAAATGGGTACTTTAGTACAGACTAGGCACACCTTTGGCTACCACTGAAGGGATACAACAATATGATCAGAATCGATAGGGAGAGATACCTGAAACATACGGTCACTGATCTAGAAACCCTGAACGAACCCTCATCCATAGATTTCCCCATGCTGGGAAATTATTATTGCGATTCCCACTTCAGGAACCTTTCTCCTCTCTTATCCGATGTCCCTCTCACTCAAAACTCTAAAATGGTTTTTCAAGAGAAGTCGTCGATACCGACAGAAGACACCCTCTTATGTCAAGACCTTGTGCTAGAGATTACGGAACAAAAGATAGGGAAGAAAGAAAATAATAAGAAAGAGGAAAAGGGTGATTGTCATTCACAAATTTTGACCATATACTTTGATGGATCTAAATCATAGGAAGGATCAGGGGCAGGGTGCATCCTCATTGATCCAAAAGGTAAGCATCATTTCCTGTCCTGTAGACTAGAATTCGAATGCACCAATAACATCGTCGAGTATGAAGCTCTAGTACAAGGGTTAGAGAAAGCCATAGACTTAAATGTCAAAGAATTGAAAGTTATCGGAGACTCGGAGATTATCGTTAGACAAGTAAGGAATACTATACATTGCAATTCCCCGCACCTAAAGAATTATCAGCAGGAAGTACATAGGTTAATAGAGCATTTTGAAGATTTCAATATCACCGCGATCCCCAGAGCAAAGAATATCCTTGTTGATTCCCTGGCCACAGCTGCTTCAAGGCTGTCACCTCTAGAAGACTATGAAGCCTCCCGATTCACTATGGAACTACTCTACAAACCATTTGTGCCTAACAACATTTATAATTGGAAAGTCTTTGAAGGAGATGAACAAATCATAAACTTCCTGACTAAATAATACATTTCAAAGATTTGGCCATCGACGATGAAGTATTCCAAGAGAAATTGACAGAAACTGATCCTCGGATAGGTAAACCTATTGAGAGATCAAAATCTCACACCATCCCGAAAGGGATACCTAATTTGGAAAATTTGTTTGACCTGAAAGAACGATTTAGGTGGCCTAAAAATGCAAAGACCGGTAGCTCCTGTCCCTTGCATGAAACTATAAATCTCGGAACCCCGAAAAACCAAATGAATGTGAATCTCGGCAAAACTATATCTAAAGAGGAAAGAAAGGCTTATCTCAAACTATTTAGACAATATCAATATGTCTTTGCATGGTCTTACCGAGATTTGAAAACTTATGACACCCGTATCATTCAACACACTATACTGTTAAAACTTGAGGTGAAACCCTTCCAACAGAAGCTCTGGAAGTGTCACCCATCCCTGGAACCTGTCATGGATCAAGAATTAAAGAAACTTTGAGATGCCAAGATCATCTTCCAGGTTAGGCATTTCGCGTGGGTAGAAAATATGGTTCCTGTGAGGAAAAAGTCTGGAGAAATCCGCTTATGCATCGATTTTAGGAAAAAGTCTGGAGAAATCCCAAGCTCGACCTCTTCTCTAGTAGTTAAACTTAATTATATTTTGTTGAAAAGTTGGTTTATACCGTCTTACAATCTTACTTCAGTCCCACCTAAAAGAAAATACAAAAAGAGAAAGTCCCAACTAAAGGAGATGCCTTCGCAAGAAAACGTAAAGCTCATCGATTAATTGGCCGGATCGTGAGATCTGGAGAACCATTCCACCATTAAATGCTGCATATTCTAATTGGGCCTCAGTGGCGGGTTTGGTTCCTACTGTTGAACTAAAGGTATTTAGGACCCATCAACAAAACCCTACACTAGGCCCAAAAGGAGCTAATATTTTCTGGCTTCGAAACTCCGGGAGTTCGTAGCTCCGAGGTCTTATGGCCTTACCACTTTCAAACCAATCGAAGACAACTTATTGCTACAGTTACCCATGAGGTTGATCGACATGTCGCAGTGTCCCTAACCGTGACAGATGGACATGTCCCACTGTTAAACCCCTGACCCACTTACCAATCACGAAGTAACACGAGCTGCAGATCCGAGGTTAATCGAGAGTCTCCCTGGGCATTGGATCCACACCAATGTTAGTCTAGCATTGATTACTTTGGGAGAAAAGAGGTGTCATAGCACCAAATTCCCTAAACGTTGGAGTTGAAAATTAATATGAGCCATGGATCTAGGGGGTCCATTGAGAGCCCCTCTCAACTGTCTGATCAACTAGTGGAGGGACTCACGTACGGTACTTCAGCGAAGTCCTACTTTAGAAGAGAGGAGTTGCCATAACGCTGAAACCCCCAAAGTTCATAGCTTTGAAGTAACGATAACCGTAGATCTAGGGACACTTCGGGATCTTCCCTGGTCGTTGGATATATGTCAAGGTCAGTCCGGCGTTGACCACTCCGGGAGAAAGGAGCTAGTAAGCGAGTTGAACACCCGAACATTGAATTCACGAAGTGATAAGAGCCATAGATCTGAGGGTGTTTCAGGATCTGCCATGACCATCAGATCTAGACCATGGTCAGCTTGATGTTAACCACTCTGGGAGAAAGGAGGAAGTCACACAGGAATTCCTCGAACGCCGAAGTTGCGAAGTAACGAAGGTCGTAGATCAACGAATCTACGTGGGTGCATCTTGACCGTGAAATCTAGGGTCATTGGAAGCATATCACTCCAGAGTTATGTGGCACGTTGACGTCACCCAGGGTGACGTGGACCCACGATTGATGTGCCACATGTCACCTGTATTTGTACGTTTTGCAGACCCTATGTGCCCATTAGAAAGTGACACGTGTCATCCACTGACGGGGCCACGTGTCATCTCTGACTTGTCATGTACGTTGTGTCACTCCTTGGCACATATTTTCTTGGTTCACTTGGCGAGTGGAGTACTCGGGATCCACCCATCCTTGCCTTTGCGTCTAATGCACCACCACATGCAAGGGTGGACCCTTCGTAAGTTTGAGACTTCGAAACTCCAGAGGTTTGGAGTGTAGTGTCAAAGACAAGTCGAAAGAACCGAAGGCTAGAGACACGTGGTGATATTTTTGGCTATTTCGGGAGTTCAAGATTTCGGGACTTTGGAGGATATGTGCATAGAAAGGAAAAGGGGCGTTTAGTGTCGAACGTCGAACTCTCCTCTAGCTTATGTGTTAAATGAGTATCAATTTTCGTCGTTGGATTGGACGGTGGATGGACTTCCACCATGGATGTAGGAACTTGGAGATGGTACAAATGAGATAGACCCATGTGGACACCACGTGGCCCTTGACTGATAATGCCCGAAGAGCTTCGAGAGGCCATAACTTGTAATCCAGAGCTCGGATTTGAGCCTGGTATCAGTTGTTAGAAAGATATTGTTGAGTAGAAGAGGATGGAGACCTCAGAAAGAGGATTCGAGACGATTAAAGTAAAAAAAAAAATCAATGCCCCATCCCTAAAAAGAGTACTTAGGGGTCAGGTGTGTTACAAATTGGTATTAGAGCGGGCAACAACACTTGGCATGCTTGGGCTCATGAACAGGTCGCTTAAAAAAAAAAAATCCCATTAGAGAACCTTTAAGGGTAACACCCTATCTTACCCCATTCCTAAGAGGCCTATTTAAACCTTTACTGAAGAGAGGAATGAAACTTTATGTTGTTGTTGTATGTTTTGAAAAACTCTGAGTTGTGTGTTATTCATAAACTAGTAGACCATTAACTAACCAAAAAAAAATTATCAGCACTCAAGCAGTTAGTGGACTGCAGGAAAAAATACAGCATAAAGGATGGTGACATACCATGAATTGGGGGAAATCTCCCACAACATAGAAGAGGAATCAAATGAGAGGAGGGTGGTGGAAACCCCTCCATATTTGGCTGAAATCATAAGAATCATCATGGTAGAATTATGGAGTTGTAAGGATTACAATGAAAGGTTGATAAAAGAGCAAGAAAAGCAAACTGAAATTAACATAGTCTTACTACAAAGCTTATCAAATATACAAAGGAAGCTGCAACATGGACCAACAACCATCCATGTGGATAGACATCACACTAAGAAAACTCAAATTCCACTTGAGATACGAAAGCATGGCCCTGAAAGTGGTCACACAAGGAGAAGCACCTCAAAGAAGGCCCAACATGGATTCGAGAGACAATCATCGAAATAATCCTCTGGTCAGGAAACTGACAACTCTAAGGGATCTTCTAGTAGAAAAACTAGTTCACATTCCCAGAGGAGAAGAAAGAAGAGGAAACATTCCAAGAGCCATGACCCTGAAGAGTTCAAGAAATCCAAACCACCCACTTTCGATGGAGAGATTAAGAAGGGGGAAGAAGCATAAGTTTGGCTAATTGGCTTGAAGAAGTACTTCAAATTTCATGACTACTTTGAAAACTTAAAGGCTCGAATAGCCATTTTCAACGTGAATGGAAGGGCCTCCATTTGGTGGGAGGACCTTAGGAATGTGAAAGGAATCCATGAAAAGGACTTGTCATGGAAACAATTTGAGAAATACTTCAAGAAGAAGTATTTGTCAGAGAAATACTTTGATGAGAAGACCAAGGATTTCTCTGAACTCAAGTTAGGGTAACTCACAATAGACAAATATATCAATAAATTTCTTGAGTTGATAAGGTATGTTCCCTACATAAAGGATGAAAAAGTAAAGATGCAATGATTTATTAGTGGATTACCTCAGTCCTTCTGGGATAGAATTGAGTTTGATGAGCCAAATACTTTAGAAGACACTATCCAGAAGGCAAGGTATTGCTATGATAAATTCAAGAATAAGACAGAACCTCATGAGGACTAGAAGAAGAAAAGTAATTTGAGATTCAAGAAGAAGGGGTTTAAACCCTCAAGATTTAAGAACCATGGGAAAGGTTCTAACATGAGCCTTCCTAATAAAAGTGTATATTGGAAAATTTTCCCATCTCAGAGTGGAAATAAACCCTTTGGAGCAGCCTCAAGTAAGACTAATAACACAAAGAGAGAACCCTTGAAATGTTGGGGTTGTGGAGAAGAACCTCTGCTGAGGGATTTCCCACATACGGAATAGAACAATAGGAGGGTTTACAACATCCAAGAGGATACCATAGTCAATGATGTGGCTAGGATCATGCCACAAATTTATGCAGCCTTGTATAATAGACAAGTTGACCATCAAGCTTCAGTGGTGGAGATGGAAGGTATGATTTCCAACCATCTAGTTTCCATTTTAATTGACCCTAGTTCTAATTTGAGTTATGTTGCCCCTCAAAATGTTGAGAAATGTAAATTGCAACAAGTTAAACATGTTAAATCATGGCTAGTACAACTAGCCATTGGAACCAAAAGAAAAGTAACAAAGGTCATACCAGCATGCCAATACATTATGAATGGATTACCCACCCAAGAAACCCTAAAAATGCTCCCTTTAGGATCTTATGATTTGTTGATTGGCATGGACTGGTTGGCTTCCCATAAAACCAATTTGGGTTGTTACAATAAAACTTTGGAGTGTGAAGATGAAGAAGGGAGAAATATAGCCCTACAAGGGATTCAAAAGCATGTCTCAGTGAGACAAATATCATCCCTTCAAGTGGATAAGTATTGCAGAAAGGGATGTCATTTGTATGCAATACAAGTGTTAGACTTTGTTGAAAACAAGAAACCAAGCATATAGGACCATCCCATGTTAAGTGAGTATAAATATGTGTTCCCAGAAGAAGTGTCAGGTCTACCTCCAAGAAGAGATATTGACTTTTCAATAGAACTTGCACCAGGAGCAGTGTCAGTGTCTAGAACACCCTATAGAATGAGCACACCAGAGCTAGTTGAGATCCAACTACAGCTAAAGGAGATGATGGAAAAATGCTACATTTGGCCTAGTGTGTCTCCCTAGGGAGCGCCAACCTCATTTGTGAAAAAGAAGGATGGCACACTCAGGTTGTGCATAGACTATAGACAACTTAATAAGATGACCGTTAAGAATAAGTATCCCTTGCCAAGGATCGATGACTTGTTTGACCAATTAAGGAGTGCTACAATTTTATCTAAGATTGGCTTGAGGTTTGGATACCATCAGGTCAGAATTAAGGATGAAGACATCCAAAAAACATCCTTTAGGACCATATATGGTCACTATGGATTTGTGGTGGCGCCATTTGGGCTTACCAATGCACCAACCACTTTTATGTGCTTAATGAATAATGCACTGAGTAAGTTCTTGGACATATTTGTGTTGGTTTTCATTGATGATATCCTAATATATTCTAAGAATAGGAAAAAGCATGAAGAACATCTCAAGCTAGTGTTGCAAGTGCTAAGAGAACATCAACTCTATGCTAAGTTTAGTAAGTGTGACTTTTTCCATAAACATGTCCATTACTTAGGCCATGTTATTTCTGAAGAAGGAGTGACATTTGATCCCGACAAGATCAAATCCATTAAGAATTGGCCTACCCCAAAGGATGCATATGATATCAGATCCTTTATGGGCCTAGCAGGATAATATAGGAGGTTAATAAAGGGATTTTCCAAGATTGGTTGCCCAATCACGTCCCTTCAAAAAAAGGGAGTTAAATTCATTTGGACATGAGAATGTGAAGAGAGATTCCAAGAGTTGAAATAGCTTCTAACCAATGCACCTGTGTTGAAGATTGTAGACCGAGAAAAGGACTTCCTTGTGTGTACAGATGTCTGTAAGAAAGGGCTCGAAGGAGTCCTTATGCAAGAAGAACATGTAATTTGATATGAATCCATAAAATTGAATGAGCATGAAATAAATTATGTGACCCACGATCTAGAATTGGTTTCCATAGTACATGATTTAAAAATGTGGAGGCATTACCAACTAGGTAGGAGATTTTTGCTTATGACAGACCATAACAGGTTGAGATATCTATTTAATCAACCAAAACTCAATGCTAGACAAGCTAGTTGAATGGCTCTCCTTAGTGAGTTTCATTTGGAAATAAAAAATATCCAAGGAAAAGAAAATAGGGTGGTTGATTCCCTTAGCAGAAGTATGAAAGTGATTCACTTGGAAGTTGTAAGCACCTGTGAAACAGATGTCAAGGAGAGAGTCAAAAGTGCACAAGAAACAGATGCATTTTTCAAGACTGTAAAATCATACTTAGAACAAGATCCCACAAGGTCGAAGTATGAGGATTAGCAATTGTTGAATGATGGCCTGCTAACTTACAAAAGTAGGTTGTATATTCCAAATTGTGACGACTTGAAGAGGTTCGTAATGGATGAACTACACAAAATACCATATACTAGTCATCTTGGTTATCCGAAGATGATCATAGCCACTAGGAAACTATTCTATTGGCCTGGACTGAAAAGGGACATAGTTGATTACTTAGCTAAGTGTCTAGAATTTCAGCAGGATAAGGCAGAGCACCGACATCCAGTAGGGTTGTTGCAGCCCCTACCAATCCCAAAATGGAAATGGGAAACCATCTCCATGAATTTCATCATAGGGTTACCAAAATCAACCAAACAGAATGACGCCATCATGGTAGTGGTGGCCAAACTAAGCAAGGTTGCTCACTTCATTCCTGTCAAGTCAACTTGCAAGGCAATAGATATTGCCCGTATTTTCATGAAAGAAATATTTAGACTGCATGGCATTCCTAAGGAAATCATATCCGACCGAGATACAAAGTTTACTTCAAGCTTCTGGAAATCTCTATTTGTTGGTTTTGAAACTAAATTTCTATTTAGTACAGCCTATCACCCTCAAACTGATGGACAGACAGAGAGGGTAAACTAAGTGTTAGAGGACATGTTAAGGATGCATGTAATGCATCAGCCTAAGAAGTGGGAAGACTACCTACCACTGGTAGAATTTGATTACAACAATGGCTATCAAGAATCATTGAATATGAGCCCTTTTGAGGCCCTCTATGGTAGACAATGCAATATTCTAATCAGTTGGGATAACCCAGTAGACAGAATTACAATCGGACTAGATATGCTAAAGGAAATGGAACAACAAGTAATTCAGATAAAGCAAAATCTGAAAATAGCTCAGGATAGACAAAAAATACATGCAGACAGAAAAAGGACTCCTAGATAATTCAAAGCATAGGATCATGTGTATCTCAAAGTTAGACCCAGGAAAAGATCCTTAAGAATGGGAGCTTGTGCCCAGCTGGCACCTCGGTATTGTGGACCCTTTGAAATTTTGGATAGAGTGGGACCTATAGCATATAGACTAGCACTCTATGTAATTCCCCTGTTTCCCCCAACTTGTAAATATAACTATAACTTACCAAAAGAATGTGGCAGACTGAATATGTGTGAATGTTGGATTTGATGAACATTTTGTTATAAAAGGTAATGTATGTATTTTTGTTATTAATTAAAATTGGATAGTGTTGCATAGTTGTTGAAAGGGGGTTTTCCAAGATAGATCATGATGTTATGAGAGAGATGGTGAGGGGAACCAGAAATGGTTGAGATGACCCCCACGAAACCAGTAACTTACTGTATTTAATTTCTCAAACCTAGAATAGTCCTCTAACCTAGAAATGAATTACCAGTTAGGCTGGTAGTTGGGAATCCCTCCTCAAGAGTTAATGAGTAGATGGGGGTAGAGTACCCATCAACAAGGCTTCCAGACTTGACCATGAGCTAGGGATTTGAAACCACACAATATTTCTAAGGAAGGAAAGAAAGGAAGTGATTTCATGGGCAAAGGCAGATTTGTGAAAAGGAAGAGTCAAGAGACCAATATCTAGAAGGAGAGAAGAGCACTAGCAGCTCTCGGGTTCGAAGGAGAACTGAGAAACAACTTTGTTCTAGGTGCAAGACGTTTCTAGTAGAGTTTTCATTCCAAGATGATAAATGGAAGTACGAGTGACTGTGGAAGTACTCGTTGCAGACCCCCTTGCTTGGTATAGAGAAAACCGTTTGCTAAGACCCTGTGGGAGGAGGAGATTAACCTCCATCCCTGACTATTTTGGAGCAAGAAGAAAGAGTCTCTCTCAGAGAATCATGGTCTAGATAGGGGGTGGCCAGTGGTAAATCCATTTAGGAGTGGTTGTGCCTACGATTGGGTGGAAACAAGCACCCCTTTCAGTCGCTTTACGAATTATGGTTTTCGATAAGTATTTTCATACTCTGTGCACTGGAATGGAAATGATGATTGAGTATGCATGTCTATGACTACATTCTGTATTGAATGATTAAGATATAAATGCTCATTGTTTTTCTACGAACCCATGCTTTTGAATGGTCTTCTGTTTGCCTCAACTTAGCAACTAGAGGGTTATGGGATGTGGTTCTGCAAGAGAGTCGGGGTAGGGTTAACTGGAATACTTAAGTCTTGCCAACCCCACGAATTTACCTTCGTGGGAATACTAAGTTCGAAACTCTATGGAAGGAGGGCATCTCCTTTAGATCCTTCACCTATGTGACCAAGGGCTCATGTCCATGGCCTTACCCAATTCACAGCTAATATTTAAGTGTGTATCCCACAAGAATTGTCTGAGGACCCATATGACCAAGGTCTGGGAACTCTGCGCTAGGCCCGAAAGGAGCTAAGATTTTCTGGCTTCAGAATTTCGGGAGTTTGGAGCTCCAAGGTCTTATGGTCTTACCACTTTCAAACCGGTCAAAGGCAACTTGTTGCTACGGTTACCCATGAGTTCGAACGACGTGTGGCGGTGTGCCTTACCATAGATGGACCCGTCCCACCGTTAAACCCTTACCCACTCACCAATCATGAAGTAACACGAGCCACATATCCAAGGGTAATTGGGAGTCTCCATGGTCATTGGATCTATGTCGAGGTCAGTTCGACGTTGACTACTTCGGGAGAAAAGAGGTGTCATAGAACCAAATTCCTTGAACATCGGAGTTGTGAATTAATGTGGGTCATGGATTTGGGGGTTCCATGAAGAGCCCCTCTCAATCGTTCAATCACCTAGTGGAGGGACTCGCGTAAGGTACTTTGACGAAGTCCTACTTCGGAGAGAGGAGCTACCATGACACTGAAACCCCCGAAGGTCAGAGCTGCGAAGTAATGAGAATTGTAGATCTAGTGACATTTAGGGATCTGCCCTGGCCATTGGATCTATGCCAAGGTCATTCTGGCATTGACCACTCTGATAGAAATGGGGTGGTAAGCGAGTGGAACACCTGAACGATGAATTCGCGAAGTGATAAGAGTCATAGATTTGAGGATGTTTTGGGATCTCCCATGACCGTCAAATCTAGACCGTGGTCATCCTAACACTGACCACTTTGGGAGCAAGGAGGAAGTCACACAGTGAATTCCCCGAACGTCGAATTTACTAAGTAACATAGGTTGTAGATCGACGGATCTACGTGGGCACATATCGACCATGAGATCTAGGGGCGTTGGAAGGATATCACTCCAGAGTGATGTGGCACACTGACGTCACCCAGGGTGAAGTGGACCCATGATTGACATGCCACGTGTCATCTGGATTTGTACGTTTTGTAGACCTCATGTGACCATTAGAACGTGACATGTATCACCCACTGACGGGGCCATGTGTCATCTCTGCCTTGCTGCATGTCAGCCCCCCCTTGGAACATATTCGCTTGGTCCATTTGGCGAGTGGAGTACTTGGGACCCACTCATCCTTGCCTCTGCATCTAATGTGCCACCACGTGAAAGGGTGGACCCTTTGGGAGTCCTGGACTTCGGAACTCCAGAGGTTTGGAGTGTAGTGTCGAAGAAAAGCTGAAAGAACTGAAGGTCGGAGCCACATGGTAAGATTTTGGGCTCTTTCAGGAGTTCGGTATTTCGGGACTCCGGAGGATACGTGCATAGAAAGGAAAAGGGGTGTTTAACGCCGAACACCGAACTCTCCTCTAGCTTATGTGTTAAATGACGATCAAGTCATGTTGTTGGATTGGATGGTGGATGGACTTCCACTGTGGATGTAGGAATGTGAAGATGGTACGAATGAGATGGACCCACGTGGGCACCAAGTGGCCCTTGACTGATAACGCCCGAAGAGCTTCGGGAAGCCATAACTTGCAATCCAAAGCTCGAATTTGAGCCTGGTAGAAGTCATTAGAAATCTATGGTTGAGTAGAAGAGGATGGAGACCTCGGAAAGAGGATTCGAAATGATTAAAGTAAACAAATTTTTGATGCCTCATCCCCATGGTATCAAATCTGAAGTTGTTGCAGGATACGACTTCATAGACTATGGATGTTACTTTATACAAGCATATGGTGGGTTCATTGATGTACTTGACAAACATGAGACCGGATATATGTTTTTTTGTGAACACCCTGAGTCATTCTATGGATCAACCTAGGCAGGCTCATTTGGTCGCAGCAAAACATGTGATAAGGTACCTTAAGGGTACATTGTATTATGATCTCAGGTATGTGACAGCCCATGAGTCTGGGTTATATGGATATTCAGATTCAGATTGGGTTGGAATTATTCCTGAAAGAAAGAGTACTTCGACATATTTCTTTAGTCTAGGCTCCAGTATGGTTTCGTGGAGTAGCAGGAAGCAGTCTTGTGTAGCACTCAGTACGATTGAGGTTGAATATATGGCAACATGTGCAGCATGTAGAGAAGCAGTGTGGCTTCAGAAGATGTTGTCTGGGTTATTTGGTCTCAAACTAGAGGTGACCTGCATTTGGTGTGACAACTAAAGTTACATGAAGTTGTCATAGAATCTGATGTTCCATGATAGGTTGAAGCATATCGAGATTAAATATCACTATATCAGGAATATGGTGCAGAGGGGATCAATGAGGCTCCAGTATGTGACTACCAAGTAGTAGGTTGCAGACGTGTTGACCAAGCCACTGTCGAGGATGAAGTTTGAGCACTTCAGGCACAAGCTTGGCATGGTCCCTCTTCAGAGGGAGTGACAAGGTACATATGCATTTCGGGGTAGTGGATGTCCTGGGGAAATGTTGTAGCTATTTGAGAGCTACCCACAAGCCTTGGATGCATTAACTATGAAGTCACAGGGGTGCACATGATGAGGTATAGAGGCATTGTGGGGTAGTGGATGTCATGGTGACATGTTGAAGCTATTTGAGAGCTACCCACAGGCCTTGGATGCATTGGCTATGAAGTCATGTTGTACTATGGATATTTGATGATGTATAGATTCATATGGTCAACAGTCAATGGTCATGAGCTCATGTGGCAACAAAGAATACCTTCCTAGTTAAGAGGGAGTGTTGATATTTTGATGTAACTACGGAAGATATTATTTTGTATTTGTATTGGTCAAACCTCAAGAAGGTTATTGTAATCTTATTGTATAAATCGGATCAAAAGAAATTATTATTTTATTGTAAAAGTCAAAATGACCCCTCTTAGGGTTGCGTCTTTTCAGAAGTCAAGTTATGTGTATAAATAGAGGTCGTGTTCCTCTCATTTATATATACACACAACTTGCCTTCTTTTGTGTATTCAGATCATAGAAAAGGAGGTTTAGTGTAGGAGGTCTTGGTTTTTTGGTCTTTGGTATCTTGGTCTTGGTCTATTTGTGGAGAGCTATAACATGACATTGTACTAGTTGAAGGAATATATACTAAAGAATTGGTTGTTGGGTTTTCTCCCCCACGAGGGTTTCCCTGGATATATCTTGTGTTAAGTGATTGTTTATCTTTAAGTGATTCTATTACATTCAATTGTTAATGAATATTAAAGAAGATAATTGTAACTTCTAAAATTATAACACTTTTCTTGAGCATTTTTTTTTAAATTTGGGTTAATTTTTTGTGCTCTTCACATTGGTGCAAACAATTTCTGATTTTGGTGCATGCATTTTCCATAATTTACAAATTCTCATAGGTGACACTACACAATTCTCATTTTTAGAACTTCAAAGGCTCGTATCTTTTGCATACAACCTTGGATCGATGCATTTTTTTTAAAGTGCATGACTTTTCGTGTACTTCATAGTGGTGTTATTTATTTCACTTGGTATTATTCCAAAATTGTACTTTCAACACATACTCATTTTTTGAGGATTTTTAAAGGCATTGAAGTCAAATCCACTCAGTGTTATCTTGCTAGTGGCAATTGTAGCCGCATAAAATATAGAGTGCCAAATCATTTTGCTTGGGGGGGCTCTCTTGGTGTGATTGTGATTGTGCATCTCTTTCTACGTGTGCTCTCTTTTCCTTCACAAATGGGTAACTTTAAATTTCCATTATTAACACCATATAACTTCAACACGTGGCATAAAAATGCATGAAATGCCTTAATGAAACAAGGATATACACCTTGTCAAATCCCACTAGCGTGATTGGATTTCGAGGATTTCATTATGTAAGGTAGCCAAGGTTCGAAACTCGCGGTAGTTGGGAGGAGACACCCAAAAAAATGCATCCATATTAAGGGTTGGTGTGGCCCAGGCCAGGTGTGATCCCTAAGTGATTTTGATAGCTCATATGCCCATGGGTTGCAGTTTCTTAGACCACAAGCTAGTCCCACAAGTAATGGGCACGCTAGCAAAAAAAATAAAAGGGACATACACCTTATGTTGAATAAAAGATAATTGAACCCACAAAAGATAAGGAAAAGGTACTATAGATGATAGAACAAACAAAATCTCTTGGTTTTCTTAGGAGTCTAGTTTCCCTTGATATAATGTTTCAACTTGATGGATGTACAAATTCAAATGATGTATGGGAAAAATTAAAAACTCTCTATGGGACAACTGATGAAGTTAGGGGATATCAACTTGAAAATGAAATAATAAGTCTTGATCCTAAGTATTTTGATAACATCCAGGATTATGTAAAAAAGTTTAATGACCTAAGAGCCAAATGTAAATCATGTGGCATAGAGAAAAAGGACATACAACTTGTCTTAACTACTCTCTCTAAAATTGGACTTGAATATGTTGCATTTGTTTCTAGCTTTCACACTCATAGGTTAACTATGGGATCTGCATATACAATGCCTTATTTTTATTCCTTTTCAAAAATATTAATGCATCAACAAGGGAATATTCTTTCCATGGCTCTCTTTAAGCCATATCAATCTCAAGATTTTTTGGTTGGATAGTGGAAGGGATAGAAAGAGTCAAGGAAATCTAACATGAAACAAAAGAAGTCTAAGAAGAAGTAACAGAAAGATCATGAACAATCATTGTCTACCCCAAAAGAAAACTCCAACTCCTCTTCTTTCAAGGAGAATTCTCAAAAGAAGGATAGGCCAACTTGAAGGTTGGTCATGATGAAGATTCTTGTCATAAGAAGAAGATTGAGGAGTTGAAGCATCTTGTGGAAAATAAAAACATTAATATATCTTCTTAACATCAATCCTATACTCCTTTTTCCAAATTAGGTAAAGGGAAAGAAATTGCAATTGTTGCTACTGCAGATTCTTCTCAACAGTGGATTCTTGACTTGGGTGCATCACATCACATGGGTTTTGTCCAAGAACATTTTTCTTTGTTGGAGCCTTGCTTGGTGCCCCACATTCTCATTGGGGATGACTCTCCTGTAGATGTCATCGAGAAAGGTTTTTTTGATGCTGGCACCAGTAATTTTGAGGATGTCATTTGTGTGCTTAATCTATCAACCAACCTTCTCTCTATCTATCAGATTTCCTAGAATGGAAGAAAATTTGATTTCACTCCAAATTCCTTCACCATCAGGGATCTTGAAGGAAATGCACTTATTGCAGTTGGTAAGATTGATCATGAGAATATCATGTATGCTTTCTCTCATTTTGTACCTAATTCTCATTCTACTACTTTTTTCACCCATTAAGATTCTATGAGAAAGCTATGGCATGAGTGGTTTGTCCATCTCAACTTTCGTTATCTTCAACAACTCAACACGTAGGATATGGTTATGGTTTTTCCTTATATCAATTTATGAGATGGAGTTTGTTTAGGTTGTGCCTTAGGAAAGCATCACAAGGACAAGTTCAACAAAGGGAAGTCTTGGAGGGCTTCAAAAGTCCTTGATTTGGTTCATAGTGATGTGGTGAGTCCATTTCCATCCTTGTCTTTCAGAAAGGCTCGCTACTTGCTCTACTTTATTGATGACTTTTCTAGATACACCTGGGTCTAATTTCTTCGACAAAAAGGAGAAGCTTTTAATATATTCCAAGAGTTCAAGGCTCGCATTGAGAAAAAATCATGGAAGTGCATAAAAATTCTCTGCATAGACAATGGCAGAGAATATGTGAACCACCGCTTTGAACAAAGTTTCACTCTTGAAGGGATATATCTCAGTAGAATGGTATGGCAAAGAGGAAAAATAGGTCCTTGAAAGAGATGGTTGGTTACATGATCCAAGCACACTCCCTTGCACCTGAGTATTGAGAAGAAGCTATCAACTGTGTTACTCACATTCAGAACAGAGTTCCACATCAGGCATTGAAGGGTATCACTCCCTTTCAATCTTGGTGTGGTAAGAAACTTGTTGTGTGACACTTCATAGTTTTTGGCTCCCCAAATTGGGCACACATTCCTCTGGAGAAGCTTAAGGCCTTAGAAACTTAGATTTAGACTTGCATCTTTTTTGGTTACCCTTATGGTGTCAAAGGATATCATCACCTATATCTTAAGACACATGAGCTCTTCATTGAGTGCAGTGTGAAATTTGAGGAAATCTCTCCTAGGTCATTCTCTCATCTTCTTTCCTCCACAACGGATTCAAATAGTGACTTAGAGGATTTTCCTCCAGCTTCCTTTAGTCACATAGTTGATCATGTGGTTTCATCCTCCTCTTCACAAATTTCATATTCTAAGGATGAGGATTCTCCTCCTCAATCCCCTACCATGCCTCTATTGGATCGTTAGACATTTGAGTATGCAAGCACTCTTGTTGGGGATCCCTCTAATACTTGGAGGACTCGGTCACAACATCAGGATACTCCACATTCCTACATTGCCACAACTTTAGATCCGCAATCCTTTAATAAAGCATCAAGTATTTTTGAGTGGGATTCAACAATGACGGAAGACTACAATGCATTGATTCAAAAAAAATCTTGGGATCTTGTTCCACTTTCTAAGGAAAGAAAATTGGTTTGGTGTATGTGGATCTATTGGACCAAATTTGCAGCAGATGTATCATTCAACAAGTTCAAATCACAACTCATTTCTAAAGGTTTTTCTTAGGTTCTCGGTGTTGACTACACTGAGACCTTTTCCCTTGTTGCCAAAACGAACTCCATCAACCTAATACTTTCTATTATTGCAACTCGAGATTGGTCCATACATCATATGGATGAGAAGATTTCATTTCTTCAAGATGAATTATATGAGGAGATTTATGTGGAGTAGCCACAGGAATTTGTTTAGGATTCTTCACTAGTATACAGATTGTGGAAGTTTCTCTATGCTCTCAAACAAGCCCCACGGGATTGGTATTCCAAGATGGACACCTTTATTCTCTAAGTTGGGTTCTCTAGATGTCACTCAGATTGGAAAGTCTATATCTTGAGACATGAGGATGCTCTTCTATTATTGGTTCTCTATGTTGATGACTTGATTCTCACTAGGAGCACCTCATCCATCATTGCAAGCATCAAAATTGCTTTGCATGACAGGTTCTCCATGACTTATTTGGGTCTCTTGCAAAATTTTCTCGGGATTGAAATCACTCGGTCCTCTTTTGGGATCTATCTTGTGCCACCCAAGTATGCTCTTGATCTTCTGGCTCATTTTCACATGGTTGATTGTAAGCCTGCACCAACTCCCTTTCTGCTTGGAGTCAATCTTCAGGTGAAGTGTTCCACACCACTATTTGATGCAATTTTGTATCATCAACTTATTGGAAGCCTCATCTACTTGAATCAAACTCGCCCCGACATTTCATTTACAGTCCACATTGTTTCACACTTCATGACAGAGCCACATGAGATTTACTGGAAGGCTTCCAAACACATTATGCACTGCATACAGGGCACTCATAGGTACATGATTTACTATGTAGCGGGAACAAGTTCAAATTTTATTGGATACACTAATTCTAATTAGGACATTGATCTTGATGATCACAAGTATACATCTGGCTACAATTTTCACCTTGGTTTCGATCCCAGTTATTGGAAGAACAAGAAGCAACATGTCATTGCTCTTTTTTTTACTAAGGCTGAGTATCGAGGGATTGTTAATTTCACAATTGAGCCTATTTGGATTTAGAATATCCTCACTAAAATTGGAATCACTTTTTAGAAGCAATCATTCGTCTACTATGACAACCAGAACACCATCCAGATCTCGAAGAACTGGGTTCATCATCAGTGGACCAAAAACATCGATATCCACATGCATTTCTCAAGGATTTGATTCAAGAGTAGGTCATCAATTTGTGTTATTTTCCTACAGCATAGTAGGTTGCAAACATCTTCACCAAACACTTCACCAACAACAAGTATGCCCATCTTTGGTATCTCTTGGGGGTGCATGACATTTCTTTTGGGGGGATCTATGAAATTTTCCAAACCCTAGGTGAATGTTGTCCAATGCTTCTTTATTAAATAAATTAGATCTCTAATTTACCCAATACCAGAAATAAAATTTTGAGCATGCAACAGTCACACATGTAACTGGAAAATATAAACAATGGAAGCAAAATAACTTTTCAAGTACAAAAGAATTTTTGTCCTTCCAATCAGTTTATCATTAATGATCAAAACTTACAAGGACACCTCAAAACTGAGGTTTTCAGCCTGTTGGACACTCGAATATACACTAGATATGCCTATTGGTCCACATGTTTTCTTGATATGTATGCTATTCGCTCATATCTGCATTAAATCTGCCTACTCGTCCTCAAATCTACACTAGATCTGTCTACTAGTCCTTAGATCTTCTAGATATGTTTGTTGGTCACTTAGATCTGCACTAGATATGCATGTTGGACCTCATATCTACTAGATTTGTTTACTAGTCACTCTGATTTGCACTATATTTGTCTACTAGACCTCAAATCTACAAGACATGTCTGCTAGTCACTCAGATCTGCACTAGATCTACATGTTGGACATCAAATCTACTAGATCTATTTGTTGGTCACTCAAATCTGCACTTGATCTGCTCATTGGTCCTCAGATTTGCTAGATGCGCTTGTTGTTCACTAAGATCTACACTAGATCTTCATGCTGGACCTCATATATGCTATATTTGTCTATTGGTCACTAAGATATGCACTAGATCTACCCACTGGAACTCAAATATACTAGATTTGTTTGTTGGTCCCTCAAATCCACATTAGATCTTCCTATTTTTACTCATATCTGCTAGATATGTCTACTAAACGCTCATATATGCACTAGATCTGTCTGTTGAACATATATGCACTAGATATTGGGTGTTTTCAATACCACCTTTTTATATTTAATCCCAAATAAGATCAGTCTAACATCCTTTGATGATTGAACCAAATTGTTTGTTTGAAGCATGGAAAAAATGGGATAGAGGCACCCACGAAAAGGAAAGTAACTCACGTTATGCCTATATCTATAATTGCATTTATAAGACAATAATTTTTTTATTGCAGTTAGGGTGAATAATATTTTCAGAGAAAATTTCACAAGAACAATTTGGTTTCCTACATGGGAGAGAAATTCATGAAGACATGTGAGTGGCAAAGGAAGGCTTACATTTTATTAAAACTCATAAACTATAGAATATGGTTATGAAGTTGGATCTCTCCAAGGCTTATGACAAATCGAACTATCTTTATTTGAGACTTATTTTAATTCATATTATTTTTTGTGTCTAAATGGTCAATTGAATCATGGGCTACATGTCTTCTATGTCCTTTGCAGTTCTTATTAATGGTTCAACATTAGTCTTATTTGAGCCTATTAGGGGACTAATGAAAGGATTCCTTATGTCTCCATTATTGTTGAAGGTTTAGGTGAATTAATCTTAGAGGCTAAGAGAAAAGGAACATTAGTTGGCATAAAGTTAGGAAGATCTTTATTTTTGACTCACCTATAATTTGTAGATGATTTGTTGTTATTTTGTGATGGCTCTAGATGATATACTAATAAGCTTAAGGAGATTCTAGTCTTTACAATATAACATATGGAATGGAAATTAATACATATAAAACTTCTATTTCCTTCAATGGAGTGGAGGATGAGTAGGTAAGCGACACCTTTAAGGTTTTCCCCTTTTAGAAAGTGGACTTTCGAGCAATATTAAAGTATCTAGGTTTCCTTTGAAACCTAATGATTATGGGAATAATGATTGGAAGTGATTGATTGAGAAAATAAAAGCAATAACTAAGATGTGGTGTAATAGATGGCTTTCGTTGGGCGGAAGGCTAACTTTAGTTAAGTCAATCTTGGAGACTATACATGTTTACTAGCATTCCATGGCATATATTTGAAAAGGAGTGCTAGAAGTGATTATAAATAAATGTTTTTAAATTTATGTGGATAAACAAGAAAGGATGGTATCCCCTAGTCAAATGATAGTCTTTGGACAAACCAAAGGAGGGAGGAGGCTAGGGATTGAAAAATATTCGCCTCTTTGACAAATCCTTGGCTACAAAAAACCTATGGAGGTTAATTTATAAGGAGGGTTTATTGAGGTAGGTAATATTCAAAAATATATAGAACCTTTTCCTATATAAGAATAGATCAAGAAGGAAACCAAACTTGTACACTAAGTGTTTATTGTTTGGAAGGCTATAATGCAATCCTTTCTTCAAGTGGGTAATTGGTTGGTGTGGAAAGTAGTTAATGGGGACAAAGTCAAAATTGGGGTTGACCCCTAGGTTGGTTGTGGACATAGTTATGGACTTCCAATGGAGATGATGGATAATTTGCAAATTAAAGGAATCCACAAATTGACATATGTAATTGAATTAAATACTACCTAAATTTGGTAACAGGGAAAGAAAAATAAAGAAATGTTAGGGTTTTTAGAATGGGAATTGGTACACTAGAGGGCCTATATAGAAAAACTTAAGAAGAACCACATTAGAATAAGCAATGTTCTTCTAGTCAAAGCACCCAGTCATGGGAGTTTACATTCATAGTTTGGGGTACAAAGCAATGTTTGTGGAAGAAAAGCAAGAAGTAGTTTGGTAGTGGAAGGCCCTATGGAAGATTAAAGCACCTCTCAAATCCAAAGTCTACATGTGGTTAGCCCTTAGGAACAAAGAATTGGGAAGTCTTTTAAAATTGTATTAGACATGGCCCTAGTTGTTGTATTCCATGCAAGTAGGAAATGGAAAATCGATCATCTCTTTAAAGGTTTTCAAATATATGTTGGGGAGGTTTGGGTAGAAATGGATGAGTTAATAGGTAGCAAGGGTTGATTGTAGAGGAGTGTGTGAAGAATTGGGTGTAGAGAAATGAGCTAATTTTTTCTAGAGCACTTCCCTTAATGGTATATCGTTGGAAAGAAACTCAAATTTATTCCAAGACAAGGTTGTGCCATCCTTCCATTGTGCATCTCAAATCAAACAAATATTTAAAAGCTTTAAAGTACCTAATAAGAAGGTAAAATAAAGAATATTGAAAAATACTCCAATTGTTAAGTGAGGTGCTTGGGGATATCTAAGAGAAACAAGTTGTGTGTGGGGTAGGAGGTATGCTATTATTGAATGAATCTCATTTTTTCAAGTTTAAACCAAACATATGAGGTAATTCAAACAACTAACTAGAGTATTGGGTTTGAAATTTCTGATGAAAGTGGCAGTAGATACGAGCATTATGAAGTTGTAGGTGTTTGGTGACTCATTGATGGTAATAAAAATGATGATAGGTTTGGTTAGGATGAGTAATATGGTCCTTCATATAATTCTATAGCAGATAAAGAGAATGGAGCAAGTCTTCCAAAAAAATTGATACCATCATATTTATAGAGAACTTAATTCAAAGGTAGACGCCTTGTCTAAATAATGTATACAACTTGAGAGAACTTAATTCAAAGATAGATGCCTTGTCTAAATAATGTATACAACTTGATCATTGGTAGGCATACTTTTGAAACAAAGGGATGGAATCAACTAGCAAAGATGCTAGATGATGATCAACAAAGATGCTAGATGATGATCAACAGGTCATGAAAAACTCAATGAAAAGAAGGATTCCAAAGCCTATGTTTGTTCTTTTTTAGTTTTTAAGTTTAAAAATATTTTGCATGCCATTTAGTGTGGGAAGATCTTAGGTTCTCTTTTGGGAGTAATGATGCTAGAGGAAATAGGTGAAAACTTGTGTAAATCCCTTTTATGGATGATTAAGAAATTTATTTTTTGAGAAATGCTTTTTATGTATATGAGAAAGTCATTGTAATTATGTAAGAGTGCTTACATGCATTGGACTTATTTATGGAAGACAAGGGAGATAGAAAAGGCTTATTTGGGCCTTGCGAACTATTAGTATTTTTGAATGTTGATAAGCATACATAGAATGTACACTTTTTGTATCTAATAAGAAGTTATGGTTTTTTTCTAAAGGAAAAAAAGTGTTGAAAACCAAATTAAATTCCAAGGTGGTAGAACCTTGAACATCCATGCGGTTAAGGCTATTAGTACAACAAAATTTATTTATCTTAATAGAACACATTTTTTCATAACATGGAAATAAAGAGGCAATATGAAATTGAGACTTTGCAAAAGGAAATTCAATATTTAGAGTTGATTTCTTTTGATAAAGTGGTAGTAGTTTTTTCTCTTAAAAATAATTTTATATGTCAGGGAGGAAGTAAATTGGTTGAAGAACTTATTATTAAACCATAAATTAAGGAATTATCAAAATATAGAGAAGAGAGATAAGTACTCACTAAACCATGCAATCTATATATAAAACAATTAATTTGGACAATCAAAACATTGTGAATTATAGTTGTATATCTAAGTTACATATTATGTACTATGATGAGCTAGGTCTTGCATAAAATTATGTCTAAGATCTAAGAAAGTTTATATGTAAAAATAATACATATGTATACATAATGAATGATCAAATCATTTATGGAGGCAATCCCTAACAATTGACCTCATAAATAGTGAAATATGATGATCATTCCCTCATTCATCAGTGTTAGGTTGGTTTGGTTGTGCGCTAATTTTGTCAAAATTGATCATTGGTGTGAATTATTGTAACAACCTAAATTGATTAACTTTATCATAGTTTTTAATTTAAATTTAAAAACTATGATAAAGTTAATCAATTTGGGTTGTTACAATTATAGATTGACTTGATAAACCTTGATTAGCTAATGGGTTGGTTGTTTTGCACCTCTATATTGTGACATGTTACTTAGATGAAATGATGAGATGCCACCGAGGTGGCCACATGGTGAGCCATATGTTGATTTAAATGTTGAGCTAGTGCTAATTAGAATGAACATTGACACTAGAAGAACAATGTGCTAAAAAATAACCTTCAGTTGCACATGGGAGGTCTAACTTGATAAGGAGATGACATGATCTTTTTAAGAAGGTAGTGCAATGAGCTCATAATAAATTCTAGTGTGTCATTATTTTGGCATGCTAAAGCTTAGTAAAGGTCTAGCATGAACTAAAAGTGCATAGATGCACATATAAATATTGGATAGATGGTTTCAAATGTCTTCATGAATGACATAGATGTCAATGAGTTGAATTGGGTTTAACGAGAGATGGAAAGTAGGAGGGGTATACACTATTTTTTGTGGAAAGTCTACATAGGTAACCTTTTATTGTTGAACTTGGTGAATTACCAAGTGAGAGATTGTTACTGTTGAAGCTTGTAAAAATGATGGATGCTCAAATATACATGTTAACTAGGTGATGAAATCAAAATTAACATCAAAAAGTGACTTCAATATTGACATATGTTAAAGGCATAACTAGTAAAGGAGTTGATGGTTGATGATCAATAAAAAAAATTC
>ML828349.1:48933-59782 GCA_009831015.1 Picea engelmannii
TCCCATATTCATGAGAAGATCTACCTCTTTATTTTGTGCTTGCGACACTTGAAATAATGAAATTTCTTTTAAATGGTGGGATGATTCTATCATTCTTTGAACTGGATGAGAGAGGTAATGATTTTGAGGAGTATGGTGTTGTAAGAGGGATCTTATCATGATTGAGGAATTGTTTACTATAGTTGTGTGATGCACACCTTTCTCCATAAGTAAATGCAAACCTTGAAAAACTGTCAATCCTTTAGCTTCTTTATTAGAGGCAATGCTTAGACCCCAAGCAAAGTCTATTTCTATATTTTCTTCACAATGAAATATGATCCCCTTTGCACCTACCACCTCATTGATGAGCAATAACTTAACCATTAATTTATTATAAAAAAGACTTAACCCATGTCCTACAAGTCAAATTAATTTAAATAGACATTAATATGATACCTTATCCTTTAATCTTATATGACCATTATTAATTGATTATACCAATCTTTCTTTATAAATAACTGAATACATATATACATGGTGAATTCCATGAAATATATATAATATTGTTCTCATTAGAATCTTCAATCCTTGATTGTTAACCTTTTAGTATTGACTTTTAATTCACGAGAAACTATTGCAATCATGTACTAGTATAAAGAATATACAATTACACCTCAAAAAATATCAACACATCCAATAATTGAATGCCACACTTAAAATTATAAGATAAGCTATCTTTTATGTGCGTGTATTTAGAAACAATGCACCCCTTCATCTTTTTCCATTGTATGTAAGATAATATTTGAATAACTAAATTTTGTCATTCAAACACACAAATTTTGTTTGTTGTTGTATTACTTGAAGGGTTAAATTGCTTACCACCACATAAGAATTGTTGGATCATGTTATCGCACAAGTTGTAGGTTGGGCAAAGCCCAACCCAACCACCAAAATGGCGACAACTAAGAGAGCACCTACGCACTATCACCTTAGATAGGTGTTCCCGTCACTTTAGAGGTAAAGTGATTACCTCAAGGGGGAATCCCGGTGACCCTAGGGGGGAAAGAGATGGAAAGTGTGATGTATGAATGAATGCCCCTATAGTTCAAGTTTCTACATGTGGAGAAGGGCTTGAGTAAGGTCTTGGTGGTAGCCAAGGGTTGTGAAGAAGCAGTAAACCTTTCAATTGTACTTGCCCGAGACACAATGAAAACAACGATACAAACCCAAGTATATGATGGACAAGCGAGTTAAGCTTGTTGTTCCTAATTGCAGCAGTTAGTATCAACATATAACAACAATTAAATGGCACAATTAACTTCTAAAACAAGTGCTAGAAATCAACTAAATGATGCAAGAGATAAACTAGTAAAACACTAGTGAAACTTAAGATTAAAGGAGCAAGATATTAGTACAAAAGGTAAGGTTGTAGTAAACAGTTTCTGTAGAGATAATAATCAGCCTTATGGCTGTAACAAACAAGTTATTACAGCAAGATATTCAACCATTAAAACTTGCCAAAAATCTACCAAAAGATGTACTATGATCACTAGATTATGTGCGCAAAATCTTAGCAAATTCCAGTTGTTGAATTGAGAGTTATTAGAGAAAGTTTGATTAAGGTTTCTGCAGCCCTAATGGCTGAAGATGAAAGTTTATTACAACATCAAGCAATACCCCTTTAGAGAGGACACTCTAGTGGCTAAGAGGTGCGCTAGGCACAAGGAACAAAACCCAAATTATAGAAAGTTGAAATGACAAAAAATCATGTTTCCCAATGCACTATTTTATTTCTCCAATGCAAAATTTTCAGATTAGTGCCTTTAAAATTGGGTAAATGGAGTCTTAGAATAAAGAGTTAGATCAACAAAGACCCTAGGGGTGTAATCTCTTTTACTTCCTAGGGTATGCCAATCAAACTTAGGGTAAATCTAAGAGAGTATACACATTTTTATTCCTCCTAGCAACCCTTGCAAAATAACTTGTAAACTTTAGCAAATTAGATGAAGCTTAATGGAGGGTGTGTCCAACATACTCTTCCTAGGGTTCCAAACAACCATAACCAAGAAAGAGCAAGAAATAACTAACAATGCAGTTTTTTCCTTACCAATTTCAAGAGAGATATCAAACCCTAGTTTCACCATTCAAGATCAAGAGAACAAGCATCAAAGAGGTGCACATCACTCGTCCTCATCCATTCACCAACATATAGCACCATAAAACATTTGCACAAGAGAGAAACACCATAATGCCCAAGAATAGCACAAATTTCAGCCAAGTACTTCTCACAATGGGAGAGTTATGTCATGAAAAGAGATTCACATGATCTCTATTTATACAAAATGTCTAAAACATAGTTTGTCCACTTAATTTTAGGGTAAAACACAAGATAGGGGTCAACAACCCTAATCTTGCCCCTTTACACAGATAATATTAAATAATTCATTTAAATTTCACTTTTGCACATTAGAAACTCTAAAAACAAGATGACGTCTTCCTTTTAGGGCAACGTTTTGGCATATTTGACAAATAGTTGAAGTTGGGGATGGAACATTTGGCCTCCAAAGGCCTTCTTCTCATGAGATATGCCCCCTCCATGAATCCTCTGATAAAATCATGCCAAGTGTCAATGATCAACTCCATCACCACCAAACCCTAGCCCCTCTATGATGTCAAGCCTCAAGAATGTGACATTTTTCCTCCTTCAAGCAAAACGTTTGGGTGGTAGGGGCTAGGTTAGATCCTTCATGATGCCATGTAAGCCTCCAAAGGAATGTCTCTATGATCCGGTGTGCGGACCCTAAGCATCCAACCTGTGGGCTTATTTCCCCATGGAAGCCCGAGTTAGTCTTTTTCTCCCAAAACTGGCCACCAAGCAGGGTCCTACAAAACCAAAGGGTACGCCCTCCAAAGATACCAAGTCAAAGATATCATGACAAGTGTAAACCACATCTAATAACAAAGGCACCCAAACATGTGCATCAAAACTACCTCATCAAATTAAACAAATGCTCTAAGACCCTATTCAATTGACCAGTTTTAAGTATGGGAGGGGCGTCATAAAAGTCCTATTGGGTAGACCAAAACCCTCAAGTAGGGGATGCTCCCAAGGGTTCCCGTTTGGGGTTATGTAGTGGATGATGAGGTGGATAGGGGTTTAGAATTCATCGGTCTATGAGTTTCATGACATACAGGGGCTTGCATTGTCTCATTTATGGGTGCCTTTGTAGGTGGTGTGTTGCACCTTCTTCCTCAATGCAACCTTTTTCCAAGCCCATTTACTACCATTTATTATTTAATCAATTATCCAAACACATGTGCACTCCCAATAGTGAATCGATTAGCTTGGGGGCCAATAACACAATGTCACTTGAACAAAGATGCCCACAAAGTTCCATAAGGGTAACCATGTAAAGCGTTGTGACACACTTGTGTTAGTCTTATATTAAAGCGAGATATTTACTGTGTGTTTGATATTGTGCAGGTCTTCAATTCTTTTAAGATAAGCAATTCATCGTTCTCAAGACTTGACTAGGCGAGCATCTAGAAGGTTTATTTTAGGTTCTTGTCTTTTGTCAACAACCATCTCCTTGGGCCTTCAACCCCTTCTTCCCATGAAATGAGGTACATGCCCTTCTTGGGTCACTAAAGTCAAAGGGCCCAAAAGAGGGAAATATGATGGGAATGTAATGAGTAGAAAGTGGCAAGTATGGCCGAGAATGGTACAACAACCCCTTAAGGGACCCCCAATCACAAACCTTCCCCAAAGGTTGACCACTTACTAGGAAATCTATGACAGTCACCAAGGTGAAACAATGTCAAAAGCATAATGTCCAAGCAGACGTTCTATAGTCAAAAACAACTTAAATACAACATGTTTAAATGCCTCAGATATTAGGGTGATTACCTACCACAATACTCGACTTGTACTTCATGGAGCAAGATCCATCTGCCTTCTAGAAGCTAGCTGGTGTGGTGGATGCACTAACAATGGATCATAATGTGGTGATAGAGCGGGGTTCCATATGTGCAAGTGGACACTGCTAGTCATGTGGTCTCTCGACACTCCATGTCTACAACTCGAGGGCCTCGAGACATCATCTCCTTAGTTGCCATCTCTCTTGCTCAAGTATGAGCTCATATAGGATTTATGACCTATATTTAATAGGAGTTTGAATACGACTTATGACCTACATCAATGCAAATGGTTGAAATTTAGAGGGGAAACATGATTTTAAAATAACTGGGGTATTTATTATGTAAATTTATTTAAGGTTTATATCTTTTTTTTTTGTTAATAAATTATAAATGAGGTATTTATTTTGCCTTGTATTAGTGAGTTAGTCCACTAAAAGTCCCTCTAGTGAAGAACTTGTGACTACATTATCTATTTTTCCAACCTCATTTAAGATACATTTGTTTGAATCATATGAAATGACTCGTTTGCACAAGTGAGACACCATACTAGAAGTCTCTTTAGCTAAGATACCATTGGTGGAAGAATTATTTTGCCAAATTCACCCAATATTTGCACTTGACCTAACCATAAGAAATGATCCACTTGAATGAACAAGATGATTCAATGGGAACCCCTTGCCCAAATTCATCCAATACTTATGCTTGACGGAATCACATGAAATGCCTTCCTTACATGCAAGAAATTACTCACTAAAAATTCTTACACCTTGAACAAAAACTATGTGAAAATATTTATTATGCCAAATTTACTCAAAACTTCCCATAAATCTAACTACATAACTTGGTCACCCGAGGAAGACAACCCACTTAAAAATCCTTTTTACTAAAAACTTCCAATAAATCTAACTACATAACTTGGTTACCTGAGGAAGACAACCCACTTAAAAATCTCTTTTACTAAATTTTTTAACAAGTGTAACTATCACAACCCCAAACTCGTGGCTGGTGAACGCCGAAAGGCTTCATTCTATAACAAAACCTTAATCTTTGTTAATCACTCAAAACTGGTAATCAACTAACCACCATATACAACCAAATAATTACAACCTGATATACCTTGTTAATCCCCACCACATATACTGTGGATATACTACCACAACATAATTAAGTAATTAATATCTTTTTTTTTTTATATGTCTGGCGGAATCAGCAACTAGTTGGGCACGTGCTCGCGTTACACGTGGCCGTGTTATCCAACTGCTACCACTATAACCTCCAGGTGTGCCCACGATGCCCCTTACGTGACACCCATTGTAAGTCGGGGGGAATTGAACTTGAAACCTCATGGAACTTCATTTTCACGGCATTTGCCAATTGAGCTGCCCCCCCGGGTGCAAGTAATTAATATCTTATACCAGATCTAATTAATTAATTAAATATCTGATACATTATTTAAATAATAATGCACATAAAGTAAAAAACACAACCTCTGATATTCAAAAACCATAGTTCATATACATCAAGTACCTACAGTATAGAAGCCGATACCTCTGGATTGTAAAACCAGGAGTCATAGAGAAGAGAGACGGGAAGGAGTAGTCAACAAGCCGAGCATTCTTGGTATTCTATTTACGATATCTCTCCGGTCGTTGCGCTCCTTTCGAGTGGACATATCTCTATTTGGTTTTGCTTTTTCTGGTTAAACTGCAATAAGACCATAAGCTAACGGTCTTTTATTGTTTCAATTTTTGAAATCCGTGCAAATTTATTGTGGAATATGCAAATGCAATATGTTGGTCACCGTGCAAATGGGAGAAAGAGGAACTATTGTAGGCGGCGGTGGGAGAAAGATGAACTATTATAGGCGGCAGTCATCAAGTACCTACAGTATAGAAGTCGATAGTTCTTTAAACCTTTGGAAACATGAACTGACGGGAACAGAAACGACTCGAAGGTGGATGGGAAGAGGCAGTATGTAAAAAACATGTCTAAATCATCTGTTAATTAAACGTGGCCCAGAAAATGAAACACTCCATTCTGTAACAAAATTTTAATTGTTGTTAATCATTCAAATGTGGCAATCAACTAACCACTATAGTAAATTTTAAATATGATTAAGTAAAAGTAAAAAAATAAACATGTAAACGGATGCCTTTATAATAGTGAGGAAGTTAGTGGTTGAAATCACAACCATTAATTTATTGGGACGACTAAGAATATTCCATCAATATTTAATCTTTTCCATACAAAACTGATTAAACACTAAAAACGTTTTAAGTGTGCCCATGATCCATAGGTGTACACCTTTCCCCGTAAATATCTATTCTAAAATCCATGATGGTAATTTGTAATGATTTAATAACGTAACTAACTTATGGTTAAATTGAGCTGCATACCTACACCCCCGAGAACCCAAAGGCCACCTAATTTGGGACAGGTTGCAATGCTCATCTTATCCATTACTATTAAGTATTTGGTTCTGTTTCTCGATCACTGTTCTTGGTTGGTTGGCACTGGTTCCTTTGAAATTTGTCAAACTCATTCTGGTTTCTCTGATGCAACTTTGGAGTTATTGGAGTCATATGCAGAATCGTATGTTATATTAATATCTGATTTACTCAATGGCGATCGCTACTACCCCAATTATCGTTGGTTCTAAATTGGATCATGGGTGCAGTTCCCTTTCCAATGGAATGCACAAGTCGTTTGGGTCATCTGCCAATTGTTCAGTGGTTTCTAAATTGAGAAAAAAATCTCAGGTATGGACACTGACTAATTAACTGTTAAAGCAAATTCTATGAAGCGGATCGCATGTGTAGTTCATACAGGAACTATTTGGCTCAGAGAGTATTTTTATTTTTTATTAATATTGAAATAACCATTTCAGCATTGTTCCCCAAAAGATCGAAAGCTGAAAATGTACATCATTGCCCCGGAGCTGTTGAAGTAAATTTGTAATACATCCACTGGTAGCACCTTTTATTGAGCTGAGATATGGCGTGTTGGCGTGTCTCAATATTTGATACATGCAGTGAGCCTTATCCATTCATTTTCCATACAAGTTAGGGTTAATTGTAGAAGTTGTTAAATTGCAACTTGGAAGAGACTTGGCCATTGCTTGTTCCATATTGGAGTTTCTTCAAACACAGGCAAATGCCCAGTCCTTGTTAATTACTATGCTTGCTATCCCGACAAGTCTCAATTGAACTTCGATTTGTTGAATTTGGTGTTGGGTTTTTGTATGGGATTTTGCCTTCACGGTCCTCATCAGGGCTTGACATACAGAGCATTCTTGTACTCAAAGTTCTATTATTTGTTATAAAATATATTGTATATATGTACTCTAACATCGCCTGCAGTTTTGGTGTCATTCCTTGGGAGTAATCTTTCACTTGTGTTGTCATTTATGTGATGTTACAAGCAATCTTTCAGACAACGGTATATTCCTATGTCATGTTGTTCTTCTTCTAACATGCACTTGTAATATGAGACCGAGCACCTCGTTTGGCACATCTTTGGTTCTCGCGTTCATTTCAATTGGGTGTGTTTTGCTGTTTTATTATTCAATTTTCAATAGTGCTCAGCATCTTAGCACCACGCTTGCTCTTGTACGTGGTTGTCTTTCTCCATTTGCAACTTCTATAATCTTGGGATTTCCGGATTCCTTGCTTATCCCCTGAGCTTACAACCTAGGTACCGGCATCATGTAAGATTCATTTACTGATGCATTTTGCATCTACTATACTAGCTAAACTTCAAAGGATTTTATATACCAAGTGGACAGTAAAAGCACTAGTGCATAAAGAATTTCCAGATCAGATAAATATTTTATGTCTTAGCCACGAAAGGGGCATTAAATTTAAATTATTATCCCTACATCATTAAGTATATATCTTGGGTAGTACTTTCCAACAATTGTTCAAGCATTTGGTGTAATATTCCCATTTTTGGATGACCTTATTATGCAGTGAGATTCACTTCAGGATGCTTGAGTCAACTAGGTAAGAGGGGTGAGACTATGACATAAGAGAGATCGGAGGGTTTGGAGGAGTTTTGTGGGGCCCAACTTAGTTTATTTACCTTTATTCATCATCAGGGTCATTTCCGCACAATTTGTCATTGGTTCCGTTGCATTTCGACGATTCCCGTAAAACAGGGTTATTATTGAGCATATTTTAATTAAATTCATTAAGGATGTCATTTTGGGCATAATATTTGAAGGAACACCTTAGTGTAATAGCTCATTGGAATTGGGAGGAAAAACTCTAAAGGATAAGACGATGAAAAACGACTTTCAGTGGCTGGAGAAGCCATAAGGGAAAATTAATCACTTTTTAGAGGAAAAAGCTTAATTAAATTAACAAAGTGATTTTATGAAAAAAAATTAAAAGTGAATTAAAAGTCACTTGGAATGAAAAGGTAAAAAAGGGGTATAAAAGAGAGATAGGGGCTTCTATTCTCTCATTATGTTATCGATCATTTTGATACTTAGCCTCTTGGCTTGGAAAGCTCTCAGAGCTAGGGTTTTGACTAGACAAAACCCTAGAGATCAACATGGAGGTGAAAGATTCCTCCTTTCCTAATCCAAGCTTGATCAAGGTGGTGAAAGATTCCACCCTCACCATTCTATTCAGATCGGATCCATTTCAGATAGTATTTGTGAAGATGGGCACACCCTTGAAGGGTTTTCTGCAGAGTGGGCGCACCAGTCAGTTTTAGAGAACTCGATTTGTGCTTTGATGGTTGGATCTTGGTGGGAACTCGAATTGGGAGTCATCTTCGGTCCTAGAGCGACTTTCCTTGACCATAGTTGGGGATTTTCTCTCCCATATTTATTTATTTGTGTAGCTGGGCGAATTTCTGAAAGAGGACACACTGTTTGGATGAGATCTTGTTCATTGGAGGTTATAATTGCTTCTACAATCAAGGAAATTCATCCTATAAGGCAGCCATACACTTTTCTGCAGCAGATCAATATTTTCTGGAGGTTTGAGGGCCGGATCTGTAGAGGTTATTCCCTTTGGAGTGCTTCAGCCACTGAGGGCGCACTTTTGCTAGAGAAGAGAACACTCACAGCGAGGGAAAGAGCTGGGTCTTGGAGATCCTTTGTATTTAGCTTGGGAAGGCTCTTGGAAGTTCATATCTTCATCTTTCTATTGTATTTTGGAGGCATTATTAGCCACACTCATTATTCTGCTATATGTATTCCAGATCTGCTCTATTACTGTATGGAGGTTAGTCATTTTAATAAATAAATCAGATCTGATTTTGTGGCTTTTCTTGTGTATTTCTTTTAGTAATTTTCTGTGACATGTCATGTTTTTCATGTAAACTCTTTTGGCAACAAACCCAACAACTTAAAACTCCAATGCAAGCCTAAGAAGGCTATTCATGCCAACTGTTTGACAAAATGCCTCAAAGAGGCAAGCTGCCATAAACATAACAATAATCAAATAACCTAACAACAGACACCTTGGGAGTCTTAAAGAGGTTGTAACTCATCTAAATAATTCCCAAATACATTAGTAGCCTCTTCTGAAGTTGGGATAGCAAGAAGAAGGTATTTGGCTAAGGAAATAGATCATATCGTCGAAGTGTTTGATGGAAGTTCTCAACCACATAAGTCTGAATTTTTAATCAGATCTGGTTGGGAACATTACAGTGGTATCAGAGCGAAGATTCCTCCCTACCTAAGGGTCTTCATGAAGGAGAAATGGCTATTGCAGAGGAGATTATATATTGTGATATGAAATATCAAGCTCTTAGTGAGACATTCAGGGCTCAGGTAACATTCCAACAATTTGTATCCATCAAAAATCCTAGGTGGAGTAAAGATGATATTGCAGTATGGGCCAAGAAGATTGCAGAAGTCAATTATTGGAGAAGAAAAGCAGAGGAAAGCAGAGCCAAAATAGTCAGGAAAGTGGATACATCACCACATGCTAGTGGATTAAAGGGAGCATAGATTGAGCCTACAACCATTAGGAGCAGGGAACCTTGCTACAATTACAAAAAGCCTTGGGAGATAGATCATGGATGCAGGGGCAAGGGGAGAGTGAATTACATTGAGCTGCACTATGACAATGATGATGAGGATGTGTATGAGGATGCGGCCTTAGATGCCTCATTAGAGTAGTCCCATAAGGCTAGTGACTCTTGCGCATCTGATGGACAGTTGGATGGATAGGATGATAGCGCATGTGCTTTAGTTTCCCGATCAGACAGTGTTGAGGACTCAACACTTCACCATAATGGTGATACTTGTGAGGATTCAGCCGTGTCAGCACCTAGGCATGAGGAGGATCAGAGATTGGGTGATCTACCTTTGGATGTTGTTATGAGGTCATGCATAGGGGATGATGAGCCTCTTATGGAGTTGAGAGTGGCACATCCCTCATCCATTCAGTTGTCCATGGTAGCCATGACACATGAGGATGTCGGTGGTACTCATGATATGATAGAGGAGCCTCGTGTGATGATTGAGTGTGAGGGACATTTAGATTTGCAGTCATGGGAGGAGCAGTGTTTTAAAAACCGTTGAACCGGAACCGACCAGTTTGACCGCTTCAAACCGGTCAATAAACCGAACCGATCAGCCGGTTTATGACCAAACCGGTCTGTTTGGTCATAAACCAGCCGGTTTGGTCCCAGAAACCTAAAACCCTCTAAAACCCCCTAAAACCTAAAACCTAAGTAACAGAGAAGTACTTGGTTCATGCTTTCTCATGCAAGTTGGAGTTGTAAGGTGTTTTGGTGTGCAACTGAGGGTTATTTTGCCTTATTAATGCTATTTAAAGAGGTCCCCACCCCCTCCATTTCACCCACCCTAGTAATTAATGGTAATGTTTAAATTTTTAACATTACCATTAATTGTTTTAGGATGTTTGAGAGTGGTTCCAACCTCATTGGACTTCATATGGAGAAAGTAGAATTTTAGGTCCCATTCAAAATT
>ML828350.1:0-17410 GCA_009831015.1 Picea engelmannii
GGGTCTCTAAAAGATGATTGTCCCCAAGGGATGTTCTTTTTACCGTTTTATAAAAAGACTTTATTATTATTTATTTATTTTAAACATAAAAATCTTAGGATATAATGAAAAAGGTATGACAATAAGTAGCCTTAATAATGATTTTGTCATGATAGGAAAGCAAATCAAAAGACGAAGTCACAATAATCTTGGGCAAAAGTGATCAATGGGAGTTTTTCAAGACTCGATGAAGGAATTGCAAGTTATGATATTGACCAAAGACAATGGGAATTTGGTGAATCAAGCACAAATTGATGAAGACGATTCAAAATTTAAAGGAACTATTTTGAGCGCTAACAGTACCCGAGGTGTAGGATAGTCGGTGAAGGAGTGTGTTTTTAAGGCACTCTATGATGTCAAGTCACCAGTTTGAAACCTACAGGGAAAAAAAATCCATCCATGTTAAGGGTTGATGTGGCTCAGGTCGGGTGCGATCCCTGGGTGATTTTGACGGCTTAGTTTCCCCTGAGTTGCAGTTTCTCAAGCCACAGGCTAGTCCCACAAGTCATGGACAAACTAGCAAACAAAAAATAATGATAATAATAATTAATATGAGGGACCCCCTCTGCATCTCTTTATTTGTTTAATTTCAATATTCCCTTGTTCCTCCTAATTTTAATATGCATGCCACGCCATCTAATCATCATACATACACATCCAACAACTCAAAAATAAACATTCCATAAATACACGTGTGCCTCCCAAAATATTATAATTATTTCAAAAGTAAATCAAGTTGGGTGATGTTTCAAAAATATAAATGTAAATATATCCAACAGCCAAAATGAAATAAAAGTAAATTCATAACATAAATTCAGAAATTGTATTTTTTATGGTAGGTTGTCCTCTTTTGCTCACTTCCTTCTGATGAAACCACCCTGTGCATTTGTAAATTTTCCTTGGAAGGTTTCCTATATTCATTTGTGGACACTTCAGGATGCATATCACCAAAGGTGATCTTTCTTACTTCATCATCAATTTTTAGGAGAAGGGATTTAATTGTATAGGAGGAGGCATCTGAAGAATCTGAACTAATTGAGATTGCATACCGCTTTCCTCTACTAGGTTCAAAATATAGAGTTAAGGCTTTAAATTTCTTGGGTATATGAGTAGAGTGAACTCGTGAGGTCACTAAAGCAATCTTTTGGACCAGTTGCTTGGGACAAAGTGGTGGAGGTAATGGTAATGAAACAGTGGGATAGCCATTTGAACGAGGTGGAGAATTGGGAATCACATGATTCCATCCATCATTGGCATGAGGCTCAGGCTACATTGACACATGAGGTTGTACAGGAATGGCATAAATGTTGGGGTGAGGGAAGGAGGTCTAAAAGGTGATGGAGGAGGCTGAAAATATCCTTATCCAACTAAGTTCAGAAAACCAGTTTGTAAAAGTTGGTTGAACTCCTCAAAATCAGCATCGAAGTGGATATAAAACCTTAACGATTTGTTTCTACCCCTTTTCCAAACAACGTTTTGTCCTATTTTCTAATTTCCTTTATTTCCCATTTTATCTTTGTTTCCTCTATTATAATTGTCTCTACAAAAGAAACTTGTCTAGATGATCATAAAGATTTAGTTAGTATATACAACTTATAGCTAATAAAACATCAAATATTATCTTGCAAAACATTTAATTTAATGATGGCTCTGAGTTAACCAACAATCAATTATGCAAGCAGCAAAGGGAAATTGAATGGAAAAGGGAACAGTCAAAGAAGAATTATGCAATATCCTTTGCATATATACATATTTTACAAAACTATGCCTCACTTGTGTCTCCAAAAACTAATAATTACTTATAACATTGGATGAGTAATGAATTTGGAAGAGATGAAGGGGTTTGTAATTTATGAAAAGTGAAATGAATGAAAGGAATGCATGATAATGTTCTCAATCCATTAATTGTGCTTGAATCTCATTTTCTTTGAATTTGTTCTTGTTCATTTGTCTTTTCAAATTGATGTCAGGTAATCATCAAACAAATTGTATATGCCAAATTGCCCTCGAACTTTTCTTTTAAAATCATTTTCATTTATATAACAGTGGGGAAAGAAATGATATTAAAATGATATATAATTCAGGACTTCATGGAATATTGTCTGGAAAGTGATATAATGAAGGGGTTTGGTCCTGTATATATAAACAAAACAAGTAAAATATTTTATTGTGTTTCATATCCTTTACTATGATTAATCAGATCCTTTGAATAATTTCCAACTAATAATCTTTTCATTATTGTTGTTATGGTTAACACAATGCATTTGTGTATCAAGCTTCACTAGTATCTTAATTATTTTACTACATCAGCTTATGAATCCTTTATAAGAAATAACTTTCATCTCAAAAAGATCCAAATTGTTGTAGTTAACAAAGGCATTTATAAATAATTAGTATATCAAATCATGCTCATATATTTTATTAGAATAAAAAGTGTTGAGCATATAATATATATCTAGAACAAAACCTATAATATGAGTTCTATGTATGAAAGCAAAACCCATAATCATATATTCAATCTTCCAAAGTTTGAGTCTCAAAATTAACTTGGTAAATAAAGAGAGTCGCTCTGAATTCAAACTCATGTATAGGGGTATTAAAACTTTTGATCTTAAAATCATAATCCACTAGTGTAACTTTGTATGAAATCTAATCACGAACATGAACTTGAAACCCAACAAATAGAGGATAAATCAATCATCAATATTGTGTGTCTTTGAAACCAACCATCATCGTGGATTCAACACTTGGATAGAGTAACAGAGTTAACAAAAAAAACCAATCAAGTTGAGGTTTCAGAATCAAACTTGGAAAAAACAGCAAGTTATGTTCACATGCAGCCTTTAAAATCATAGGTCAATTGAGATTGTAAGCAGGCAACAAAAAAAAAATGGCAGAGTCCAACTCAAAACATTTGAAAACCTTTTATGAGTGTGTTCACAAACCAATTATATAAGCTCAGAATCTTAATCAATGAGATAAACTTCGGTAACTAATCCTTGTCGATAAATTGAGTTGCAACAACAAAGTTTTCTATACATTTCGAATTGTATATCATTAAAACAAAACCCAGATTGTCATTTCCATATTTTAAAACTTTAATCAATAGAATATTGTTTTATAGTCGAGCCTTTATCAACCATACTTTCAAAACTTCAGTGAAAATACTTTTGTTATGGAAACTATCAGGTCGAGGTTTCAAACCCAACCTTTAGTTTGGTGAAACAATTGCATGCAGCTTCAAAAACAAAGTTAACAAAACTCTAAATCTAACATGTAAGGCATATTTACAGAGCATTGACTAGTAAAGTCTTGAGCTTTATGAGTTTTATACTTCAGAAAAACATACTATGAACCCACAAAAATTTACTTCATTTACTCATACCTGATCAAGAAACAACTAAGAAAACTTGAGTATTCGACTAGAATATCTCTTGTCAAACTATAATTGTGAAAAAACAAAACAACACCGAGATAACTCGAACCCTGGTCATTTTACCACATAAAATCAAATGGGTTCTTTCACAATAAGTTGGATTGATAATCTTGTAATGAAAAAGATGGAAAGTGAACAAATGAAGCTATCGAGATTTATTTCAAAGATTATTTAATAGAATAAGAGAATAGGGGAGAAAAACATACTCAAAACCAGCCCAAATAGAGCCACCATAAATTATAATTGCAAAGAAATCAATCATTTGATGGATAAACGAGTTGGTTTTTGCATACATGTATCAAGTGCTTTAAACACTTGCAAAAACGAGTGCAGATAGTTATCAAAACCACCAAAGACAAGCTTTTTTACCATGTTGGGGATGAAATTTCACCAAGACCAATGAAAATGATATGCTGAACTTCGAAAATGAAGGTAGTATACGCAGGGTGGTGGGTTAATGCCCACATCCTTGTGAATTGAATGCATGGGCAGCCTCGCATTATCCCAAATTCACATGCAACCAAAAACCCTTGCCATGTCATATTTCCCTTTCCAACTAGTGCCATAACAACCTATCAAATACAAGGGTGAGTGTCAAAGTATGCAGGAGGGCCATGCACCATATCCATGCGTATCTCCTCACAACTATCATGCCATCATAACCATCGAATGACGGCCCAAAACAACAGCTAAGGTTTGTACATTATTTAAACCACATTTAAAACATATATCAATTGCAAACCATATATATCAGTTTGTGCACCCAACGTATTATATACCAAGGCTTGAATGGAAACCCAAATAACTCTTCATAAGGCTTTAATGGAAACCCGAATAACTCTTCATATCCCAAAGCTCATATATATATATATATATATATATACCATGTGTTATAAGAATTTGATACTTGATCCTTTATAGAACGTAGTACAATACAACCTTGTAACATGAGGCTCGACATAACCATTTATCATATGGTATGTGTTTATTTCCATGTATCCATTGTTACTTGTAATATATGCTTTTGAATTCTTATCATGGAATGATATGAAACTTAGGAGAATATGAAGAAAAAAAATTCCAAATTGAAACATTCATTCTTTATGGTTATAACATACAAATGCCCCAATGACGTAATTAGAATGTAATGATATTTCATGAGAATAGATTCAATTTTTCATATGCAACCAAGCTAAAGCAGAGCTCATAATCAAATTGTGGATTATCCTTTAAAATTTTATGCACGTGTTGTCATCTTAGGAATAACTGAAAAATAAACCTTCTTTTATTTTCACTTCTATGGGGTCCCACCTACCAATTATATTTATCATAATAATCTTTTTAGTGTGTCTTTCAATCATTTGCAAACTATGTAATTAGTGGTGAGTCTACAAGTCAACATTCATCACCAAAATAGGGCCAGTGTCCAGGATACACATGCTGCATCTAGTCCCTGGGGACATGCATCTCGTCTCTACCATGTCTCTGACTGTCTCCTGCTGCAATGTCCTTGATCCTGGTGAGGAATAAGCTATGGGGTACTCTGCCCAGTCTATGGGCTTCCATCCCATCTTTGTGTCATCGTGACTGAATCTTCTCATACCAAGCCCATATGTCCATTTTCTAAGGTTCCAAGGATGTGAGAGTGGATGTTTGAGGGTAGTGAATCATCGGATGACCCATTGTTCTCCATCACACATGCAAAGGTCCTACAATAAAGAAACAACATCATGGGAACAAGTCTAGGATGTCCCTCAAAGAACCATGTGAGGGGTATCGAAGACAAATCAAAATATAAAACATGGTTAGCCAAGGTTCATGAGAAACGCCAGTCCTTAAAGCATGCAGAGTAAGTTGTAACTTAAAATATAAACCATGTAAACAATTCACTTCAATATCCCCTTCAAGCATCACACCATCCCAGAACCCCATGTGAGTTGACAAGTTTAAGTATGGGAGGGGCTTCATTCAACCCTATTAGGTGTTCCACCTAAATAGGAAATAAAATAACCCAGGTAGAGGAATAGGTCCCGAGGAAAGTAGGAAATAAATAAACCCTTCAAGAGTAAGTGTGAAAGTGATATGGTTTTAGGGCCTACTTCATGGCTTATGGTATCATTTAATCCATTTCTATGAGCACCTTTGTGGAGGGTGTGCTTGCTCTTAAGTTACCTCATTCTTAGGCGCTATTTTTTCCAATCCCCCTTTATCAACCATCTTACCAGTCCACTTTATCATATTTTCTAGTCCCCTCTATAAGGTTTCAAGCTATAGCATTGTTATTTGGGATCGGGGTGAGCACTAAAAGGGTAGAGATCAAGTTTGGACTGGATTTTGTTGGTTCTTTTTTATCATTCATTCATTTATTTAGCATCATTTTCTTATTCTTTTAATAGCAGCTGCAATCGAGCCTTCATCCCCTCTTCTCATGAGAGAATGGACCCTGACCCATTACCAAATTTTAGTACACTATGAGAGGCTCCAAGATGGAAAGTGTTAAGTATGGTGGGGAATATAATGCTACCCTTGTGAGGGCCCCCTAGTAGTACCCCTTTTCCCTGTGAGGTGACAACACAGGACTAGGGCATAGAAGTTGACCACCAAAGTGAACAAGGCAATTAACACGGTTTACCAAGTCGGTGATCCATTATCCAACTTCAACCAAAGATCCTCATCCACATGCCCAACAAATTAAGCACAACACTTTGCATGAAAGAAGGACTAACATACCTCGTGGTGACGATGGCTTACCATCTCCCATACTTTGTTTTTCTTGGATATGATGACCCTTGGTTGACCTGTGGTTGTAAAGGTGAATGAGGAGGGATTTTGGGTTTCCATTTTTGGACATGTTTATCATCATCATGGTCGGGATCATGTTCTCCATTGTAGGCCATGAGACATGATCTCCTATACTTACCCCTAGGCATGGGGGGGTAACATTTGGCTCTGATATGGGGACATGTGCTCACCGTAGAATGCATGAGAACCTCAACATCTCTGGTTGTCCAAGACCTGTAATCATGCACCCACTTCAAACAACAACACCCTTTAGAAGTATATGTGGGTGGATGTGAATCACCGACATTAGTGATAACTCCAAAACCATGTTGAAAAGAAAAAAAAAATCACTAAGCTACAAAATGATAACGGCATAATATATAATAATCAAGTTCAATTTCCTAACATGTATTCATTATATACAAATTATAGTGCAATATACACAAGACATATGCAATATTATACTAGCATAAATGGATGATGCAACATATATACAAATGCAATGTAATATCAAAATGCCCTAACCTACACTAATCTATGTTAGTTTTAGGAAGTCAAGTCTCTTCCCCATGATGGGGTTTCAGAAGGCATCCACTAATCGGTATTGGACACCTCCTTCCCTGCAACGTGGATAAGTAGTAGGAGTCATTGAAAGACTTATCTTCAATTCTTTAGGGGCCTAGCCAAAATTTTCCAAACTCATTTCATGTATCAGGTTGACCTTTCATTGTATCCCACTCTAAGACCAATTCTCCTTGTTTGTAATCCTCTCCTTTGACATCAAATGTTTCTTGTATTACCCTGGTATATTGCTTCGAGGGAGGGGGTGGGATTCTGATGTAAGAATGCCATCTTCGCTCGATCTAATCAAAAACTATTTATGACCCTTTTTTAATATTGTGATGGAGCCAACTTCTTTGTCTTTGTAAATGTCTAGTTGATGATGGTAATCTTCCCTTTTAGGCCATACTATATCATAAAAATCTTCTTCTTGAGAGAAAGGGAGTTCATCTGGGAAAAAGTTTGGAGGAGATTCCTTGAACTTCTCAGGGAACTCCTCCAAGAGATCCTCAATCTCAGGGTCAATGTCAATTTCTTCAACATGATCCATTGTCATTGGTAAGTTGTGTAGGTGAGAATCTTCCTCATCATCCATGGGTATAGTAGCATAAGTCAAATCCATATATAAAGTACCACCCAACATTGCAGTGAATTTTCTAGACAAGAGAATTCCCCAAACATCTGGGACATCTATGACCACAATGTCTATCAAGAAAACTATCTTAGGATATTTTTCAAGGCGAACCTTCAAGTTTTCTATCACACCATGCGTGAGAATAGACCTAGATTCAATCACGTAGAAATTTTTGTAAGACCTTGTGACTTCCAAACCTAATTGTCTCATTACTTTCAAGGCCATGACATTTTCACCCACCCCTAAGTCAAGCATACATTTGTTCAAAAGCTTATTGTTCATTTGTAGGGAAATGTATAAAGGTGGGTGCTCATCATAGTGCAATCTAAAATGGTTAGAGCATTCCCCAAACATCTGGGACATCTATGACCACAATGTCCATCAAGAAAAATATCTTAGGATATTGGTCAAGGCAGACCTTCAAGTTTTCTATCACACCATGCATGGGAATAGCCCTAGATTCAATCCTGCAGACATTTTTGTAAGACCTTGTGACTTTCAAACCTAATTGTCTCATTACTTTCAAGGCCATGACATTTGAACCCGCCCCTGAGTCAAGCATACATTTGTTCAAATGCTTATTGTTCATTTGTAGGGAAATGTAGAAAGGTGGGTGCTCATCATAGTGCGGTCTAAAATTGTTAGATTGTAGCATTATAGGAGGGTCTACAGGTTCCCCTTGCACTCTAAAGAATTTCTCAACTTTGCTTCTCATCGAAGGAATTTTAATGATTTATGTTAGAGTTACAAGTATGTTTATCTTTGCCAAGACATCATTTATGTCAATATTCAAGTCTATGTCACTAGTCTTTGGCAAAGTGGAACTAGGAGGAAGATTCTATGTAGATGGTGGAGGAGGCCTTGGTCGAGGGAATCTAGGATCACTAGGAGGATATTGGGGAGTACTTGTTTTTCTTGTGTACACTTGTAATATTTTCTTCATGAGATTCTCCCTTGATTATTTTTCCATTTTGTTTATGATCTCCATCCTATCGTTCCTAGTCGCCTCTCTCTTATCATCCTCACATTGTTCAGGTGTGATATTGAGGCACTCTTGGCAAGATATGGAAAATATAGATTTTATGGTATCAAAGACATTCATGTGATCAGATTTCCCACTATTCCTTGGGAATTCATGTTCCCAATGTGAATGAATCCCCACAGGGTAGACACAAAGGAGTCTCTTCTTGACTTATAACATTTGAAGGATCTAGAGTGTTGGGAACCCTTTCTTCATTTGGATCCCTAGGTTTCCATGCTTGGCTTGATCTTGAGGTTGGCCCCTAAAAGGAGGTTTAATGGCTTGCTAATGTGACCTCTCCAAATTAGTGATCGTGTTCATCATTGGGGTTTGATTTTTGGCAAGGTCATTTATTGCTTCTTCAATCCTTTGTGCCCATGGAGCACTAACATATTGAGTGGGCTTAGCATTGTGTAATGTTCTTGGTTTAGTATCAACCTTGGTTCTTGGGGCATAGAAAGGTTCTACCTTACAAGTTGAAAGGTTAGCCTCGATTTTCATAGCCACTTCTTGGGACTCTTCAATATTCTTTGGAGTCTTGTCCCTAAGCATGAACCCCAAATATCCCTGGAAGGCCTTAATGTAGAGGAAAATCATAAGGTATTTTTTAGGGCAAAGGTTGTTAGGTATTTGTTGGAGCAACTTTTCAAACTTGACATCAAACTATTTGAAAATTTCATTCTCTAAATTTTTTATTTTAGTAAATTGCAACAACAACAAGTTAGGGTCCTCCTTAGCACCTCATTTGATTAGAAATGTCTCCTCAAATTGGTCCTAGGTCTTGATACTTTTTCTAGGGAGACTATTGTACCACCTCCTAGCGTCATCAATGAAAGTGGATGAGAAGAGTTTCATTACCACATCTTCAGCATCATCACTCACAGGATTAAGTTGGAAAAAGGCCCAAAAGTTATCCAAATTCTCTTTGGCAGTAGTCACATCATTACCGAAAAACTTGGGCAACCACTTTTCAAACTTAGGAGGCATATGTTGAGGGTATCCTGGGATAGAAGACATGTCTAGAGGCCTGAAGATAGTGGACACCCATTTCTTTTGAGCCATTGTAGACAAAGGAATATTTCCATCAAACAAGGATTTTACTATAGGTAAGTTATGAGTAAGCCTTCTCCTATAGGTCTTAGGAGGTTTACCTCCTTGAGCTTTGTTGAGTCACCAGATGGTCCCTCTAGGATCATCAAAGGAAGGTGATGGAACTACCTTTAGTGGAGTCACCAGGTAAAGTTGTAAGAAAAGGGCTTCAAGATAAGTTTACCAAATATGTGTCATTGAGAAGAATGACTCAATCCTCCCTAGAAACGGTGCTAAAAATGTTATTGTATGATTTGTACTTGTGCAAATCCCGCCACAAGTGATCTGAAAAGATCTTTTAAATGACAATGGTTGAGTTATTATGCATGTGTTTATTAACCATTTAGGAAGATGTATGAAAGAGGAAGAATTATAGAAGAAACACCACAACCATATGCACATATACAAATCTAAAATAAAGAAAGAATAACAACAAACCATAGAACACCAAAGTTATAAGAGAGTTTGGCAATCACGCCTACGTCTCCAGACCTTTGTCTCAGTGGGTGAGTCTTTATTATTTTTGTTCAGAGATTTAAAATTACATCACAGCAGTGCCAAAAGGTTACAAAATTGATCTAGTCTTGTTCAACCATATCTCTAGAACCCAACAAAATAAATGGCATTGAAATCGGATGACCGGAGCTCCTAGAAATGGCCCACAAAGGTGCGCTCCTCAATAGCTTCCCTGCATAAAAATGGATTTGGCTTGGAAAATATTCAGCATAAACCTACTCTGAATTTCCTCCCATGGCTTCAATAATTTATATAGCTCTGAAGTTGGTAGCCATATCCCTACTTCCCCCCAAGATCTGGCCTCAAAAAGGGCCCAATATCCCCCAATATTGGCCAAAAATCTCCAAAATTGTTGCAAAATCACTATTATATAGTGAAAACCCTCTTTATTCCAAAACTCAGGATAATCCCCTCTGGCCTGGGCATGCGCACCTTTTTCAGGGTCACATTGGTTCATATGGCCAAGCGCCATCCCCCTAGGGGCTACGCGCTGGCCCTTCCTCTGTTGGCTCCTAGATTTATTGTGCGTTCATAGGACCAGGGTCTGATCCATTGGGATAAGCCCCCCATCGATCGGCCCTCTCTGTTCCAAGCTCTGAGTCATATGGCGGTGGTTCTGAAACTCAAGGCTAAGTGCTATATCCATATCCATGCCAAAATTTTTGGAAGGTCCTATGGCATATTCGTATGGCAACACATATGCCCGAGCTCTAGGATAAAATCCATACCACTCGCACCAAGTGTCAAAGGGATGGACCATGGTTATATGCAAGTGTTTAGACCAAGGGTTAGGGTCTAGCCCAGGCCCTTTATGCGCCCAACCGAACCTTTAACAAAATTTAAAAGAATATGGAAATTTATAGTGGTAAGAACTACTATATAGGTGGGTTGGTGCCTGGCCTATGTGAAAGCTCTATGCCCCTGCCTAAGGTTGCGAGGTCGACTCCCCGGGAGTCATAAAATTTTGACAACCATTGACCATTAAAGGGGTGCCATGTTGCAGCCCATGTCGGGGCCACGTGGCACCTTCCCATTCATCTGAATATGCCACATGTCAATCAACCAATAAATTCCAAGTGACCATGTCAGCAACCACTGCCATGTCAGCACTCCTGCCACGTGTCTGTACCTTCCACGTCATCATCACGGATGTGCCACATGTCACCCTTGCAGTGGTGACATGTGTCACTCTCGGATTGGTCCACCTATCACATCAACTACCCAGTCATACTCTGTCCACATTAGAGCCATGTACTCTGCCTTGTCAGTTGTACAATCGTACGTCCTGTACAGTTAGCTGCCACATGGAACTGTACGGACTGTACAGTCATCATTTTTTTGCATGTTTGGCCAAATGAACAGACTGCGATATCTTGAGCATACGATGTCCGTTTGAGCCCGTTCAAGTTGTGTTGGGTTCATATCAGCGAGTTATACACACACTTCCGTTGTGAAGCCATTCTAAGAATTGTGATTTCTAGGTCTTTCTGAGCCCCATCAAGCTCCTGGGTCCAATTATGGATCAACAAGATCCTCAAATCTTGTGTAACAATGGAAGAAAATACCATTGTCACCTCAGTAGGAGCCTCCCTCATTTTAGTGATGGACAAGGTCCACCACAAGGGAGGTTTCTCTGGTGACCTTAAGGGATCAAATAGCAAGATTAGTACCCAAGCCTACCGCCTCCTATCTTGATCATTGGTTGGTTGGTCTAGGTCCAAGAAAGAGAAGATGTTGAAGGTGATTTTTGTACCTTCTCGGAACAAGAACACTTTGCAACATATATACAACATTTACCAAGATAAAGTGTGCAAAAATAACCTCTTTAGACACTAGAAAAGATAGATTGCAATGGTTGTTACAAATTTGCAGCAGTAAACAATTATATAACAGTAGTAAATTATTTGTAACAGCAACAATAATTAGTGCTCAAAAATGCCACAATTGACCATGAAAGAAAGCATATAACGCAATAGAATATTATCCAATTGTTAGAGGTTATTTTTGAGTGAGTTAAGCCACCTTTAGATGAGTATATGCAACAATTAAATGTAGTTTTGCATGGTTGTGGCAAACTTTTATAACAACAGCAAGAAATATTACAAGTTTTCTAGGGTTAAATCTAGTAGAGTTAGTAGAATACTTGAGAGATTTAAGAGAGAGGTTTTTCAATCACTTTCACAACAAAAGTTGCTTCTAGATTAGTGCCTTTCAAGGGGTATGGAGTCTCAAATGCATATAAGCTTAAAGGTTGATATACTTGAAACCAAGAGGTAGGATCTAAACCCTAAGGTGCAACCACATTTGTGCCTTACGCTTTAGATCTTGAGGAGAAGGACGTCTAGTGTGCAAGCACATTTGGGCCCTAGATATAGTTTATCCATTCTTGTAGCTTCAACTAGGTCAAAGATCAATTGTCTAGGGCTAAAATCCTAAAGTGATATCACTTTAGGGCTTTAGGACTCAAACCCTAACAAGGAAAATTAACCAATTTTAGACAAATAAGACCTTTTGAGAGGAAGAAGCACTTATGTTCCTCTCTTAATGTTTCAATAATCAAGACTTCTTGCAACAAAATAGAAATTTCACCATAAACATCAATAGCATAAAAAATAATTGCAAAAATTCACTTACTTCATCCGAGAAACAAGGAGCATTTAACCCTAATTGCAAAAATATCCATTCAAATCAGTCAACCATCCATAACAGATCCTTTCCAAACATAGTTCATGAGATACAAAGACTAGTAACCCCAAAAAGGGAGAAAATTTCATAAGTACTAATCGCATTGGTGAGGGAATGATGATGAAAAAATGAAAGTGAGGTTTAGTCTTTTTATATGAGGCTATCCTCATATATTTGTATATATAATATGTGAGTTGATGAGTTTAAGTATGTGAGGGCCTTCATCCAACCCTATTAGGTGTGCCACCTAAACATGAAATAAAATAACCCAGGTAGAGGGATAGGTCCCGAGGGAAGAAGGAAATAAAGAAACCCTTCAAGAGTAAGTGTGAAAGTGATATGGTTTTAGGGCCTACTTCATGGCTTATGGTGTCATTTAATCCATTTCTATGAGTTCCTTTGTGGAGGGTGTGTTTTCTCTTCAATTACCTCATTCTTAGGCGATATTTTTTCCAATCCCCCTTTATCAACTATCTTACTAGTCCACTTTATCATATTTGCAAGTCCCCTTTATAAGGTTTCAAGCTATAATGTTGTTATTTGGTGTTGATGATTGGAGCTTCGTCAAGCTATACGTTCTCCTCTGTGACTAAGTTGAGTCGACCTAAGAGGGATCCCAGTGTTGGGAATACCCACGTGATGGGGCATCGTTCTCCTTTGTGTGAGAGTTGAGTCGTCCGCCAAGTGGTTGGGGCATCAGTCTCCTTTCGAGATTTGAGTCATCCCCCAGTGGTTGGGTGTGCCCATGTAATGGGTGTATCGTTCTCCTCTGTGTGAGAGATGAGATGATGTGGTACTCCAGATGATTTTGTTGAGTATGGCGTCCATGTGGCTGAGCACAGGTCGGCGTGTCCCTAGTGGTTGAGCACTAGTGGACGTGTGGATCCTGTAACACCTTGTTTCCCCCAGCTTGTAAATATAACTATAAATGGCCAAGAGACTATGGCAAACTTTAAATGTGTGAATATTAATTTGATGGACCTTTGTTTGAAAGGTAAACGAATGTGAACATAATTAATTACTAAGAAAATGGACAAGTGTTGTGTGACTACTTGAGGGGGGGGTGTAATTGGAAATACCATGGATGCTACATGAAGAAAGGGTGAAGGGGACTAGGAATGGTTGTGTTAACCTTCACCAAACCAGTCCTTATTGGATTTAATTGCTCAGGACTAGAACCGTCCTTTGACCCAAAAATGAATTACAGTCAAGCTGGTGTGTGGGAATACCTCCTCAAGAGTTAATGAGGGGATGGGGCATAGCACTCATCCGTAAGGCTTCCAGACCTGACCACGGATTGGGAATTCGAGCCAAACATGACCTTGTTGAAAGAGGCGAGAAAAGAAGGTGTGGCGGGCAGAGGAAAAACACGCCTGTGAAGAGCGCAGAGACGAGAAGTGAATCTCAGGGGATTCAAGGAAGATTCAAAAACTAAGCGTTCTGGATACAAGAAATGGCAAAGAAGGATTCGATACAAGCTGATAAATGAGGCTATTCCTCCTTTCTTGGTATCGTGTAAACCATTGCCAAGATCCTATGAGAAGAGGAGAGTAACCTTTGTCCCTATTGTGGTTGAGCGAGAAGAAAAGGTTGTGTTGCAGAGCATCATGGTTCAGCTCGGGGGTGGCTAGTGGTAAATTCGTTTGGACTGACTGAGCCTACGGTTGGGTGGAAACGGGCACCCCTTCAAGTAGTCGCTTCACGTTGTCTGGTTCTGATAAGTCTTTTCCCTACTTTAATTGTTGAATTAGAATGATGAATGATTACTTGGTTATACAAATATATTTAGATGCATTTGTCAACATTTTCTATGTGAAATGGCTATGATATGTGTATGCTTCCATATCCTTATGAATTCACACTTTCCACTGATAGACTGTATGCCCAGCATAACTCCGGAGGCTATTTGGGGCATGAGACGTTAAACGGTCGAGATAGGAGGCATTGTGTCGACCTGTAACCACCCGTCTGAAGAGGATATCTCTCTCAGACCCCCTTGTTGGTTGAATTTCTAGACCCAAGTCCATAACCCGCCCAGGGTAAAGCTTGGGAAAATGGTCATGCGAAAGTAGCAGAAGGGAAGATTTTTGCCTGGTCTGGAAGTCACGAAGTGACCTAGACTGTGGATCTATGTATCCTTCGGGATCCACCTCAACCGTCTGATCTACGAGTTCGGAGTTTGTGCATCACGGGATTCGCTTGTTAGTGTGGCCTAGTCTTTCGAAACCCAAAGTCGTGAAGTGACCTGAACCGTGGATCTATGGATCCTTCGGGATCCACCTCAACCATTTTATCTACGAGTTCAAAGTTCGTGCATCAGGAGAATCGCGTGTTAGTGCGGCCTAGTCTTCCGAAACCCGAAGTCCTGGAGTGACTTGGGTCGTGGATCTAGGGATCCCATGGGACTCCCCTCGGTCGTTTGATCCATGAGTTCGGAGTTCAGGAGGTTCACGAGTGAAAGCGGCCATGAACTCCGAAACAATGTAACTTCTACTAGCCAGTGAATTAGACGAGGATTATGCCAGATGTTGGAAGGGTTGTTGACTGGATCTCTCTTCTGGGGATATGACCCTAAAGAGGGTATGATTTGGGATGAAATCCCCGTAGACGTCGCGTGATTCTCAACTATTGAACGCTGAGGAACTTTGGGAAGCCGTAAGATATAAACAAAGGGTTGGATTAGCACCTGGTAAGAGTCGTTAGAAAGCTACGGATAAGTGGAAGAGGATAAATCATTTCGGAGAGATGATTCGAGATGAGATAGTTAACGAGAAAATGAATTATGATGTCTCACCCCCTTAAAAGAGTATTTAGGGGTTGGGTGTATTACAAATTGGTATCAGAGCATGGTTACATCACTTGGCCTGCTTGGGCTCATGGAAAAGTTGTGTAGAAACCACATTAAAGGGCGACATCCTACCTTATTCCCTTCCTAAAATGTTTGGTTAAGCCCTTATTATAGAAAAGAATGATAGCTTACCGTTGTCTGTGTATGTATTTAAGAAATATGAATTATGTGTTGGTTATGAACTAATATAATGTTAGCTAACAACAAATGTTTTGTCTACACTCAAGCGGTCGATCAACCACGAGAAACTGCAATCGTATAGAATGGTGACGCACCACGAAGTGGGGGATGTCTCCCACAATAGAGACGGAGAGTTTGACAAGAGGAGGGCAGTAGAGACCCCTCCAGATCTAGTTGAGACTATGAGGAGTCTCATGGCCGAATTATAGAGCTGTAAGGACGACAATGAGAGATTGATAAAAGAGCAAGAGAAGAAACCGAAAATTAATGTCGTCTTGTTGCAGAGTTTATCTGACATACAAAGACAAATGCAGCAGGGACCTGACACCAATCAGGTGGACCGACGACAAAAAAAGAGTCGAAGTCCACTTGAGATATGGAAACGTGGTCCTTTAAGTGGCCACACTGGGAGGAGTACCTCGAGAAAGGTACAACCTGGAGACAGGGGACAAGCGTTGGAAGAATCCTCTGGAAAGGAAACTGGTGACTTAGAAGGATATTCTAGTAGTAGAACTAGTTCACATTCTCAAAGAAAACGGAAGAAACAAAATCATTCCAAAAGTCATAATCTCTAAGAATTTAGGAAGGCCAAACCACCCTCTTTTGACGGTGAGATTAAGAAAGGAGAGGAGGCGGAGGCCTGGCTGCTTGGACTAAAGAAGTATTTCAAAGTCCATGATTTCTCTGAAAAATCGAAGGCCCGAGTAGCCACTTTCAACCTAAATGGAAAGGATTCCATTTGGTGGGAAGACCTTAAGAATGTGAAAGGGATTCATGAAGAGGACCTATCTTGGGAACGGTTTGATAAATACTTCAGGAAGAAGTATCTGTCGGAAAAATATTTCGACGAGAAGACTAAAGAGTTATTTCAAATCAAGCTGGGACAACTCACCATAGAGGAATATGTCAGCAGATTCCTTGAGTTGTTGAGGTATGTACCCTACATAAAAGAAGAAAAGGCAAAGGTGCAACGATTCATCAGTGGATTACCTAAGACCTACTAGAACATAATTGAGTTTGACGAGCCAAAGACCCTAGAAGACACTATCCAGAAGGCGAGATATTGTTATGAACAATTTGGGCCTCAGACAGAACCTCGCGAGGGCTGGAAGCAGAAGAATAGTTCGGGGTTCCAGAAAAAGGGGTTTAAATCCCCAAAATTTAAAAACTATAATAAGGATTCAAGAATGAGATTTCCTACCCGAAGCGTACACCAGCAGAATTTCCCCTCTCATAGCGGGAATAAACATTTTGGATCAAACCTAGGAAAGACTGATAACTCAAAGAAAGAACCCTTGAAATGCTGGGGTTGTGGAGAAGAACATCTACTGAGGAATTGTCCGCACAGACAACAGAACAATGGGAGAATTTACAATGTCCAAGAATCTACCATTGTTAATGATGTGGCCAGGAGTATGCCACGAATTTATGTAGTCGTGGATAATAAACAAGCCAACCACCAAGCTTCAGTGGTGGAGATGGAAGGTATGATCACCAACCATCTAGTATCTATTTTAATTGACCCTGGTTCTAATTTGAGTTATGTGGCCCCTCATACCGTTGACAAGTGTAAATTACAGCCACATAAACATGCTAAGCCATGGTTGGTACAGTTAGCTA
>ML828350.1:18260-29245 GCA_009831015.1 Picea engelmannii
TCAATAAGGTAACCATAACGAACAAGTACCCCTTACCCAGAATCGATGACTTGTTCGATCAATTGGGGGGTGCTTCCATTTTCTCAAAGATTGACTTGAGATCTGGATACCATCAAGTTCGAATCAAGGATGAAGACATCCACAAAACCGCCTTCAGGACGAGATATAGTCACTACGAATTTGTGGTAGTACCATTTGGATTAGCCAATGCCCCTGCCACCTTTATGTGCTTGATGAACAATGTACTCAGCAAATTCCTAGACAAATTTKTATTRGTTTTTATTGACGATATCTTAATCTACTCCAAGAATAGAGAGGAACATGAGAAACATCTTAGACTTGTACTTCAAGTACTAAGAGAGCATCAGCTCTACGCCAAATTTAGCAAGTGTGACTTTTTCCATAAGCAAATACATTACTTGGGCCATGTCATATCTAAAGAAGGGGTAGCAGTAGACCCTGACAAGATCAGATCCATCATGGAATGGCCTACCCCAAAGGATGTTTCGGACATCAGATCGTTTATGGGTTTAGCAGGATACTATAGGAGGTTTATAAAAGGGTTTTCCAAGATTGGTTGTCCAATCACTACCCTCCATAGGAAGGGGGTTAAATTCATTTGGACACCGAAATGTGAAGAAATGTTTCAGTCACTAAAACACCTTCTGACTCATGCACATGTGTTGAATATCGTCGATCCCAATAATGACTTCCTCGTGTGCATAGATGCCTGCAAGGAAGGACTCGGTTGAGTCCTTATGCAAGAAGGAAGTGTAGTTTGCTATGAATCCAAAAAATTGAATGAGCATGAAGTCAACTATGTGACCCATGATCTAGAGTTGGCCGCCATAATGAATGCTTTGAAAATGTGGAGGCATTACCTCTTGGTTAGGAAATTTGTACTTATGACAGACCATTGTGGATTGTGGCACCTATTTGAGCAACCAAAACTCAATGCTAGAAAAGCTAGGTGGATGGCCCTCCTTAGCGAGTTTGATTTCGAAATCAAACATATCAAAGGAAAGGAAAATAAGGTGGTCGATGCCCTTAGAAAAAGTATGAAAACAATTCATCTAGCAGCGGTGAGCACCTGTGAGACGAATGTCAGGGAAAGAGTCATGAATGCACAAGAAACAGATGCATTCTTCCAAACCATGACCTCGTACCTGGAGCAAGAACTCGTAGGGCTAAAGTATGAAGGCTACCAGATGCTAGATGGAGGTCTGCTGACTTACCGAAATAGGCTATATATTCCAAGTTGTGACGACTTCGAGAGGTTCATAATGGATGAATTGCACAAGAGACCATACACCGACCATCCGGGCTATCATAAGATGGTCATAGCCACCAGGAAACATTTCTATTGGCCTGGATTGAAAAAATACATAGCTGAGTATTTAGCTAAATGTATAGAATGCCAGCAGGTTAAAGGAGAACACTGACACCCAGCAGGGTTATTACAACCTCTACCAATCCCAGAATGGAAATGGGAGACCATCTCCATGGATTTCATCATCGGATTACCAACATCGGCCAAGCAGAATGACGCCATCATGGTAGTGGTGAATAAATTGAGCAAGTCCGTTCATTTTATTCCCATCAAATCGACTTGCAAGGCAATAGATATTGCCAACATATTCATGAAGCAGATATTCAGACTACATGGCATGCCTAAGGAGATTGTGTCTGACAGAGACACAAAATTTACTTCAAACTTTTGGAAATCTTTGATGGTTGGTCTGGAGACCAAATTATTGTTTAGCACAACCTATCATCCTCAAACCGATGGACAGACGGAAAGAGTGAACCAAATCTTAGAAGACATGCTAAGGATTCATGTAATGCATCAACCTAAAAAGTGGGAAGATTCCCTGCCCCTGGTGGAATTTGCCTACAACAACAGCTACCAAGAATCACTAAAGATGAGCCCTTTAGAAGTCCTCTATGGTAGGTCGTGCAACACTCCAGTCAGTTGGAGTAATCCCATGGAGAGAATTACAATTGGACCCGACATGTTGAAGTAAATGGAACAACAAGTGGTTTAGATAAAGAAAAATATGAAAATCGTTCAGAATAGACAGAAAAGTTACATTGACAGAAAGAGAACCCCCAGAGAATTCAAGACGGGAGACCACGTCTATCTCAGAGTTAGACCTAGGAAGAGTTCCCTACGGATGGGAGCTTGTGCCAAGTTGTCACCTTGGTACTGTGGACCCTTTGAAGTTTTAGATAGAGTGGGACTTGTAGCCTATAGGCTATCACTTCCTCCCATAATAAAAGCACATAATGTTTTCCATGTTTCATTGTTGAAGAAATATGTACATGATTCTAATCATATAATTGATTGGTCTGTGATCTAGGTGGAACCGGAGGGAGAATTCCTACCAGAACCTCGAGGAATACTAGACAGGAAGGAAACCCCACTCAAGAACCGAACCATTGCACAAGTCAAGGTGCACTGGAAACACTTTGGCCCAGATGAGGCCACATGGGAAATGGAGGATGCCATGAGACAGACATACCCATTTTTATTCACTTCTATACATACAAGATATGTTAATAGATAGAACATCGAGGATGATGTTCCTTTAAGGGGGAGGAATTGTAACACCCTGTTTCCCCCAGCTTGTAAATATAACTATAAATGGCCAAGAGACTATGGAAAACTTTCAATGTGTGAATATTGATTCGATGGACCTTTGTTTGAAAGGTAAACGAATGTGAACCTAATTAATTACTAAGCAAATGGACAAGTGTTGTGTGACTACTGGAGGGGGGGGTGTAATTGGAAAGACCACGGATGCTACACGAAGAGAGGGTGAAGGGGACCAGGAATGGTTGTGTTAACCTTCACCAAACCAATCCTTACTGGATTTAATTGCTCGAGACCAGAACCGTCCTCTGACCCAGAAATGAATTACAGTCGGGCTGGTGGGTGGGAATACCTCCTCAAGATTTAATGAGGGGATGGAGCATAGCACTCATCCGTAAGGCTTCTAGAACTGACCGCGGACTGAGAATTTGAGCCACACGTGACCTTGTTGAAAGAGGCGAGAAAGAAAGGTGTGGTAGGCAGAGGAAAAACACGCCTACGAAGAGCGCAGAGACGGGAAGTGAATCTCGGGGGATTCAAGGAAGATTCAAAAACTAAGCGTTTTGGATACAAGAAATGGCAGAGAAGGTTTGGATACAAGCTGATAAACGAGGCTAGTCCTCCTTGCTTGGTATCATGTAAACCATTGCCAAGATCCTGCAGGAAGAGGAGAGTAACCTCTGTCCCTACTGTGGCTGAGTGAGAAGAAAAGGTTGTGTTGCAGAGCATCGTGGTCTAGCTCAGGGGTGGCTAGTGGTAAATCCGTTTGGAGTGACTGAGCCTAGGGTTGGGTGGAAACGGGCACCCCTTCCAGTAGTCGCTTCACATTGTCTGGTTATGATAAGTCTTTTCCCTGCTTTAATTGTTGAATTAGAATGATGAATGATTACTTGGTTATACAAATATATTTAGATGCATTTGTAAACATTTTCTGTGTGAAATGGCTATGATATGCGTATGCTTCCATCTCCTTATGAATTCACACTTTCCACTGATAGACTATATGCCCAGCTTAACTCTGGAAGCTATCARGGGCATGAGACGTTAAACGGTCGARRTAGGAGGCATTGTGTCAACCTGTAACCACCCGTCTGAAGAGGATATCTCTCTCTYAGACCCCCTTGTTGGGTGAATTTCCGAACCCAAGTCCATAACCCGCCCAAGGTAAATCTCGGGAAAATGGTCATGTGAAAGCAGCAGAAGGGAAGATTTTTGCCTGGTCTGGAAGTCGCAAAGCGACCTGGACCGTAAATCTATGAATCCTTTGGGATCCACCTCAACCGTCCGATCTACGAGTTTAGAGTTCGCACATCAGGAGAGTCGCTTGTTAGTGTGGCCTAGTCTTACGAAACCCGAAGTCGCGAAGTGACCTGGACCGTGGATCTATGGATCCTTCGGGATCCACCTCAACCATCTGATCTACAAGTTCAGAGTTCACGCATCAGGAGAGTCGCGTGTTAGCACGGCCTAGTCTTTTGAAACCCCAAGTCACAAAGTGACTTGGATCGTGGATCTAGGGATCCCACGGGACTCCCCTCTGTCGTCTGATCCATGAGTTCAAAGTTCAAGAGGTTCACAAGTGAAAGCATCCACAAACTTCGAAACGTCGTAACTTCGACCGGTGAGTTAGTTAGACGAGGAGTATGCCAGATGTTGGAAGGTTTGTTGACTGGATCTCTCTTCTTGGGCTAGGACCCTAGAGAGGATATGATTTGGGATGAAATCCCCGTAGACATTACGTGATTCTCAGTTATTGAACGTCGAGGAACTTTGGGAAGTCGTAAGATATAAACCAAGGGTTGGATTAGCGCCCGGTAGGAGTCATTAGAAAGCTACGGGTAAGTGGAAGAGGATAAATCATTTCAGAGAGATGATTCGAGACGAGATAGTTAAGGAGAAAACGAAATTATGACGCCTCACCCCCTTAGAAGAGTATTTAGGGATCAGGTGTGTTACAGATCCCTTGCTATATTGTCTAAGTGTAAGATTTACATGTAACCCTAATTGTGATGTAAAGGGTACAGGTCAGCCCCACCATATCTAAAAGATAATTAATGTTTATGTAAAGGGTACAGGTCGGCCCCACCATATGTGAAAGATAATTAATGTTTATTGTTATAATTAATTATTTTATGAGTTATTGAGGTCGGCCTTGTTGTGCCAACAGACACACCTTTCGATGTGTCTGGTCTAAAGATAATTGATGTTTATTGTTATAATTAATTGTTTTCTGAGTTATTGAGGTTGGCCATGTTGTGCCAAAAGACACACCTTTTGTTGTGTCTGGTCTAGTATAAATAGAGGTGATTTCCCCATTGATTAAACACACTCACACATGTAATTTCGTAATTTTATCAAGTACATTTAGGGTTGAAGTGAGCACCTCTCTTCAGTGCAAGTTTCAAGGTTGTAGAGCACCCTATTATGTGCATTAGGGTTTTATGGTTGGGGGATCTTCTCTTGAGAATATAGCAAAGGATTGATGGGGTTTCTTTCCTTGAGTAGAAGGGTTTCCCGGGATATTTCTTGTGTTCTTGTGCATGGTACTTCTTGTGATCTTGGTTATTACAGCACTTGTAAATTGTGTAGCTGCATTTGTTTATGGTTCAAGTAATGCTAAAATGAAAATAAATCTCATGCTTGAGCCTAACATAGTGAAAATTCAACATGGTATCAGAGCATAGGTCTTGAAGAAGCCATTGCACAAGCTTCAAACAGTCGTCCTCTCTTCTGCAGAACTGTACAGCCCTCCTAGGGTTTCCAGAAAATCGTATGACCATATCCCTTTTGAGTGTTTTAGCACTTTATACTAAATGTTAGGGCTAAAAATTACATAGGGGTGTACGGCCTCCCTCAATGCACCTCTACCAACTCTCAGATTGCAATTCTGAGAATTTTGGATTTTTGGCCCTAGGGTTTCCAGGGTTTCGCAATGTTCTGTAAAAATTTCAGTTTTAGGGTTTCTACAACTCATTGAATGAGATTTTCAGCGCACCGGTGTTATTTTGACTTTCAAGGCTTATTGTTGGTAGTGATAAGACCAACGAAACCTAATATTTCTAGCCTAGCCTAGTCGTTAGGTTTCCTAGCCCAGTTGGTAAGGGTTTGTGAAGAATCTGAAAATATGATGAACAGAACCTTGGTGGAAGATAGGCTTGATAGATCAAGCAACTTCAGTTCCTGGAAGTCAAGACTTCAAATCACTCTTGAAGAGGAAGACCTATTGAGTGTGATACAAATGGCTTTACTAGAGACAGTTATCGATGAAGAGAAAGAAGAAAGGAAGGAAGATAATCATCTACTCAGTAAGAGATCATCTCCTACCTCGTATTTCCAACTTGAAGGCAGCTTATGAAATGTATGAAGCATTGAAGAATATGTTTGAGAGTAACAACACCCTCAAAGCTCTTACATTGAAGGGCCAGCTTCAAAATATCAAAATGACAAAAGGTGACATTGTTGCTTCATGAAGATGTCAAAGATCAGAAATGAGCTAGGTGCCATTGGAGAAGTCATATCAGACAGAGAACTTGTCTTGACCACTCTCAATGCTCTTCCAAAACATTGGGAAGCATTTCTTCAAAGTATCAGTGGTAGAGAACAACTACCTATTTTTTATCGTCTATGGACAAACTGTACCCAGGAAGAAATCAGACTTACAGCTAGAGGAGTGGAAGACTCCCCTCATGATGACAATCGTGATATTTCCCTTCATACAAAGAAAGGAGGAAGAAATAAAAGAAACTCGAGTCAAAAATTCAAAGACGAGAAGACTTCATCAGCTTCAGGTTATGATCATAGAAAAGACATGTCAAAGATCCAGTGTTTCAGATGTGACAAGTATGAACACTTTGTGATAAATTGTCCTACCAGGAAGAGAGGAAGACAATATGCTTCCACTACTGACATGGATCCAAACCCACCTCAGAGAGATGAAGACATGAGAGATGAGGATTTATTCCTCTGACCTTTCTCAGGAGGATCAAATACAAAATTGAGCATGACTATAGACTAGGGTAAGTTTTGTACTACATTCCTTAATTGATTTAATCATTAACCTGTAGTTGTTTGCATTATGATAATGAAGGGTATTATCCCTGGTGTGGGATCCCTCTTGTCTTAGACCATTATCCCTGGTACAAGAGTCCAAATTTTCTTGGTTGATTATTATCCTAGTACGAGAGGCCAGCACAGTATTGTAGAGTCAGTAGAGGACCTGAGAAGACATGAGATGTCTCCAGGGTAGCTACACAAAAAAAAATGTCTATCCTTAGACTTCAGAGGGAGTCAAAATATTTGAGAAGAAGGAAGAGACAGTACCTTCTCCCCCTTCAGCAGTTCAGAGGGAGACAACCATTGTTCTATTTGATCTAGTTGTTCCAGTTGATCCAGTTGCTCTAGTTGATATCCCCAGAGACATTGCAATAGGCCATAAAATCCCTGCCTAGGCTTGACAAACTCTGCAGGAGGCAGAGGGACATGCAGCTCCTCGAGACAAATTCTGAGAGAGCAAGAAACCAAAGAGATTTTCTAGCTATTTTTCAGCCATGAGCCACATCATTGATACTGAGCCTTCTTGTGATGGAGAAGCAGCAGGTCAGCAGGTATGGCAAGATGCCATGGCAGAAGAGTATCAGTCCATCATGAAGAATGATGTGTGGGATATTGTTCCAAGACTATAAGGGAAGTCTGTAGTGACTTCCAAGTGGATCTATAAGATCAAGCATGCAGTGGATGGAAGTATCGAGAAATACAAAACGAGATTTGTAGCCAGAGGATTCTCACAGGTGGGGGGAATTGATTATGAGGAGACATTTGCTCTAGTATCTCGATACACTTCCATCCGTACTATCATTGCGCTAGATACATCCATTGGTTGGAAACTACATCAGATGGATGTAAAGACAGCCTTTCTCAATGGTGAGATTGAGGAAGAAGTTTACATCGAGCAGCGAGAGGGATTCGTGATACACGACGAGAAATCTCATGTGTGCAGGTTGAAGAAAGCCATGTATGGACTAAAGTAGGCACCTTGTGCTTGGTACGAGAAGATGGATGGATTATTGATGAGTTTGGGCTTCAGCAAGAGTTTTGTTGATCCAAAGCTATATTATCACATTGTTCGTGATAAGTGCCTGATCTTGGTCCTGTATGTGGATGACTTATTCATCACCGGTTCAGAAAGACTTATTGTTGAATATAAGAAAGCATTGACTTTTGAATTCGAGATGAAGGATCTGGGTATGATGCACTACTTCTTGGGACTAGAAGTATGGCATAGGACTGATGAGATTTTCCTGAGTCAAGGAAAATATACAGTGGAGATATTGAAGAAGTTCGGTATGACAGACTGCAAATCCATGCCTACAGCGATGGTGATGGATTTGAAGAAAATGAACGATGCTTCTACTGATTCAGGGGAGATTGATCCACATTTATATCGACGACTGATTGGATCATTGATGTATCTGGTTAACACCAGACCTGATATATACTATGCAGTGAATGTACTGAGTCAGTGCATGAGTTAGTCGAGATAGACTCACTGGATAGCAGCGAAGCATGTATTAAGATATCTACAAGGCACAATTGGATATGGCATGAGATATGCCTACAATGTAGACATGAGATTACAGGGATATGTCGACGCAGATTGGGCAGGGAGTGCAGTGGACCAGAAGAGCACATTTGGTTGTTGTTTTACCTTAGGGTCTGCCATGGTTTCCTGGTGCAGCAGGAAACAGAGATTTGTGGCTTTGAGTACCACAGAAGTGGAGTATATAGCGTTGAGTGTGGCAGTCCACGAAGCAGTGTGGCTTTGCAAGCTCCTGATAGATTTATTTGATAATGAGATGGATTCTACCATTATTCATTGTGATAACCAGAGTTGTGTGAAGCTCTCTGAGAATCATGTGTTTCACGATAAATCGAAACACATTGAGATAAAATATCATTATATCAGAGACATGGTGCAGAGGAAAGCGGTACACGTGCAGTACCTTCCTACACATGAGCAGATTGCAGATAGCTTCACCAAACTGCTTGCCAGGACAAAGTTCGAGTACTTTCGTGAGAGACTTGGCCTGGTGGAGAATGTCTCCCTACCTGAGAGAGAGTGTTGATGATTGCATCTTCATGAGACATCCTCCAGGGTACGTTCTCCTCTATGACTGAGTTGAGTCGACCTGAGAGGGAGCCCAGTGTTGGGCAATCCCACGTGATGGGGCATCGTTCTCCTTTGTGTGAGAGTTGAGTCGTCCCCCAAGTGGTTGGGGCATCATTCTCCTCTGGAGAGTTTAGTCGTCCCCTAGTGGTTGGGTGTGCCCATGTGATGGGTGTATCGTTCTCCTCTGTGTGAGAGATGAGACGATGTGGTACTCCAGATGATTCTGTTGAATATGACGTCCATGTCGTTGAGCACAGGTGGATGTGTCCCTAGTGGTTGAGCACTAGTGGACGTGTGGATCCCTTGCTATATTGTCTAAGTGTAAGATTTACATGTAACCCTAATTGTGATGTAAAGGGTGCAAGTTGACCCCACCATATGTGAAAGATAATTAATGTTTATTGTTATAATTAATTATTTTCCAAGTTTTTGAGGTCGGCCCTGTTGTGCCAACAGACACACATTTTGTTGTGTCTGGTCTAGTATAAATAGAGGTGATTTCCCCATTGAGGAAACACACACTCACACATGTAATTTCAGAATTTTAGCAAATACATTTTAGGGCTGAAGTGCGCACCTCTCTTGGGCGCAAGTTTCAAAGTTGTAGAGCACCCTCTTGTGTGCATTAGGGTTTTATGGTTGGGGGATCTTCTCTTGAAAATATAGCAAAGGATTGTTGGGTTTTCTTCCCTTGAGTAGAAGGGTTCCCTAGGATATTTCTTGTGTTCTTGTGCATGGTACTTATTCTTGTGATCTTGGTTATTGCAGCACTTGTAAATTGTGTAGATGCATTTCTTTATGGTTAAAGTAAATGCTAAAATGAAAATAAACCTCATGCTTGAGCCTAGCATAGTGAAAATTCAACATTTGGGACCAGGGTGAACAGTGAAATGGTAGAGCTCAAGTTTGAAATGGATTTTGCTAGTCCTTTGTTATCATTATTTTATTTCTTTAGTGTCATTTTTCTTATTCTTTTAATAGCAGCTGCAAACAACCTCTCGGCTTTCAACCCCTCTTCTCATGATAAAATGGACCATGACCCATTATTAAAGTTTAGTACACTATGAGAGGCTCCATGATGGAAAGTGTTAAGTATGGTGGGGAACGAAACGTTACCCTTGTGAAGTCCCCCCAGTAGTACCCCTTTTCCCTGGGAGGTGACAACACGATTAGGGCATAGAAGCTGACCACCAAACTGAAACAAGGCAACCAACACAATTTCCCAAGCCGATAATCCATTATCCAACTTCAACCAAAGATCCTCATCCACATGCCCAACAAATTAAGCACAACACTTTGCATGAAAGAAGAACTAACATATCTCATGGTGTCGATGGCTTACCATCTCCCATACTCTGGGTTGCTTGGATGTGATGAGCCTTGGTTGACCTATAGAAGGTGAATGGGAGGGGTTGTTGGACTGCCATCTGTGGACATGTTGATGATGATCATGGTCAGGATCATGTTCTCCATTGCGAGCCACGAGACATGATCTACTATAGTTACCCCTAGGCATGAGGGGGTAACATGCATAGAGGAAATATGTATCTATGCATTAATTGTAGAGGTGGGCCATAGCTAAATGGCATTGCTAGAAAAAGGGTTGCATGCATAATGAAAATATTTATTACAAACCTGCTAACCATATTGCTCATTACTTAATTTGTGAGATCGAATAAATATGATCTTTATTTTGATAAATAGTTAAGAACCAAGATGTGTGGAAAATATTTATTTTAACATTATTATATTTTATTGGGGACAAAACCTATCTCAAAAGGGAAGTGCAGTATGCAAATCAGTTGTATTAAGAACAAAATTTGAGAGACTAACAGCAAAGCTTTTTAGACAAGGGGGGTTATGGTCATATGACAAGACCATTGAAGATCATGAAATACTTATACACCTATCTCATAACTTTGTCTTGTGACATATCTTCATTTTGAGTTAACAATCATAATACATGTGCAATGACCAACTAGTCTCACAACGAATCTTCATTTACTAGTTTTATGTTTAATATGATGATTATAATTTCCAATACAGAGCTTGAGTAATAAAGTTTATACAAATATTTTTAAATGGAAAATCTAATCATATTCAAATCTTGTAAACATTTTATGCTTACTTTTTAATTATGTTTGTTCTCTTTCATGGTCATTGGTAGATTCTATTACCTTTCTCACCCATTTGTTTATATTGTGTTATAGTTTTAGAATTTCTTCT
>ML828351.1:0-16398 GCA_009831015.1 Picea engelmannii
CGATGATCTCATATTGAGTCTTTGACTCGTCACTCTTTACTATTTTTGAGATTGAGTAATTTCAATTTACTATTTCAAACTTCCATATCTATTATTTTGCTTAGTACTAATTTAGTAATTAGATTCTAGAATGATGAATGATGAATTTAAATCAATGTATACAGTATTTTACTATATTTGTTTCATTTATGATTTATGAATCAATGTATTTCATTATTGAATCAGAATGTGAATAATGTTTATTATTTATATCATTTACAAATTTGAATATAGTATTAATTTATTGTTTACTATTTACTATTTTACTATTTACATGGGCTGAATTGTTATTGTTGGGATTTTATCATTAATATATATATATATATATATATATATATATATATATATTAATTTTAGAGATGGGGACCCCTATGCTAGGGACCTCGACATCCCCCCGTCCCCCTTTAATTTCCCCAAAATTTGGGGGTGCTCTCACACGTCCCCTTGTGCATCTCCCCGCTCCCGCGCACCCCCCTCCCGGAAACTTGGTGTGCGTCTCCCCACTCACGCGTACCCCCGTCCCAGAAACTTGGTGGAACATTGAATTTTTACCACAACTTTCTTTTTTATCAAAATATGTCATTTACCAGTAGTCAATGATGAACAATTAATCATGCAATTCACAATACACTGAAATTTACCGTGGAAACCCAAATGGGAGAAAACCACAAAACTTTCTTTATAAAATTTGTAAGCACCAACTTTCAACAAACACCAATCTGCAATAATCTTTGCAGGCACCAACCTGCAGGGGATACCAATCCCCTTGCTAAGCGCCAACTCAGCCAATGGGCACCAACCGACAGAATTATTGTTCACAGGCACCAACCTATAGGAGACACCAATCCCCTTCCTTGCTCCACCCTGCAACCCTGAAAGGATTTGTAATTTGTAGTTTGCTTCAGAATACCTTTCCAACATACTTTATCCTCTGTGTCATCAAATCTCAGATCATCTTCATCGCTTCAACGCTTTCGTACGGACCTTAGAATCTTTGTTCTCCTCACACCTCATTCATCGTGCACACTCACACTAGCTCAATTAAGCCATTATTATTTATAGAGTTTCCTTCATGGATTTTCACATACACAAAATGTGCTTCTGAGGTTGGCTCCAGGTTTCCATTAAAATCGAGCTTAAAAGAAAATCCTTCCCAAATTCCTTCCCTGTTTCGCGCACGGGCTTGCTTATCGTTCATGGCATAAATATCATCACTCAGCAGCCGTTGGATCATACTGTCAATCAAATCTCGATCGTTGATCTTCTCGCTACCCATTGAATGAATATAGTCTTACGCAATGCCCCTTCGACGCTCAGCAGTCGTTCAATTTGGATCTCGGATTGATCTCATCTTGTCCATGTAGTATAACTACAATGCACAGTAGTTGTTTGATCGCTCCTAGATAGATCACAACCATCATATTGAAATCACCAAGCTTATCAGACTCTTGGGACCTCATCACTCAGCCATTGTCAGATCTAGATCTCCACGGTCGAATTCCTCAACATGCATGATGGTTAACTTTCGTTCCTCAATCCTTTCGTAAGATGGCTAGGTGGGACCCACGTAGATGTATGGTTGTCACCGCATCTTGTTCCCACGCCGACCAACTGTCCAGATTGCTCCTCGGAGCTTCTTTGTCGAAGTACCTCCACGACAGATAGCACAATTTACTTCGACCAATGCTTCTCCCATGGACGGTCCAGATCTCTTGAGATCTCTGATGAACGGATATATTTTTTCGTTACTCCCACTTCGATGGACGATCCAGATCTCCTTGCTATAGCTCCGATAGATCAACGATTCCTGTTAACTCGGAGTTTCTCATGTCGGAGTCTATCCATCCACTCCGATGATAAATACTGCGATGGATCCAACGGTTCTTGAAGACTCAGGATCAACAGTGTTGATCGCATCGTTGTTTTAACCTATACGACATTTATCTCCTATCACTTTGATTCTACGTGAGATGGCCAGGTGGAACCCACATTGATCTACGACTGAGACTGCATCTAGCATGCATGCCAACCTACGGTCTAGATTTCTCCTTCGTCGGAGTCCCAATGCGTCCTCACACTCAAGCACTCTGATGGACAGTCATATCTCTCTTGCAGCCACTCCGATGAACAATCTAGGATTTGCTATGACCATTCTCCGATTAGATAAATGACTGTCATTAACTTAGAGTTTCCTTCATCATTGGACTCCATGTCACCTTGCACTACGCATGTCCTGACAAGTGGTTCTATACAGTGCATTACACGTGGCTGCTCTAGTGGCTTGCTTACGTCATCCTAACATGTCCTCCACATGACATGTTGCATCCAAGCCTATGACATCATCCCTTCCTCTTGCTCTGCTCTGTCACTTTGCTCACTTGGCATTGGACATGTGGCATTGTCCTTGCTACTTATGTGTCCTTCCAGGAGTCGTCGATCTGACTTATCTAGGGTCGATTTCTGTCGTCGATTAATCCATCGTCGATAACAGTCTAGTCGTCGACAACTTACTCACAAGGCTTGATTGTCGGGGGCCCAACGATACTGGGCCCCACTTTGAAACTTTCGCTCCAATAGAATGTTGCTACGTGCCATCTTCTGAATCCATTGATCTGGTTTACTTTAAGCAAATCCTCGTTGTCAATTGGTTTGTTTATCAATGTTGGCAATTTCAACAAGGATGTTGTCTTCGGGGATCAAGAGACTTCCCATATCGGCGATAACTCGTCGGTGATCAACCCTTTAATGAAGTCTTGTGCCCCGATATAGAATCCACGACGATATGATCGTAGTCGTTGGATCTGAAAGGGATAGCGTCGCCCAGATCTCCATCGTCTGTTCACTTTAGCCTGTAGAATGAATTCTGAAAGCCAAATTCTACGTGCCCAACGTAGCAAGGGTTAATTCATCATTTCTGCGACCTTGATGACCTCTGTTCCTTCTTAGTTTCTCAGACTTCTTCACATAATTACACCATAGTCTCAGAGTCTCCCCCTGTCAGGTCGTTTCATTCCTTGGATTTGTGCATGGTTCAGGTTCGATCTTTGGACCTGGCATCACAGTCTTGTTTCCTTCATCATTGACAATGGTCAGTCTCCCCTTGCTTGTGACATCAATGACATCCTCGGCTTTCTACATTTGACATCAATGACAACACGATTTCCAACAAGGGTCAGTGTCCCCCTGCTTGTGACATCAATGACATCTAAGGCTATCTACATTGGACATCAATGACAACATGATTTCCAACAGTATCCACGTGGACCCTTCCACGTGTGTTGGATGTGGCAGATGATGTGGCCATCGACATGGCTCTGACGAGGCAGATGACATGGTCACCGGCCCACCGGGATATCAGTTATCGGGATATCCATCAACGAGAACGGCTCATGAACTTCGGGGGGTCCGAGGGTTCGATATAGTCCCATCGGCCTATCGACTCCCCGCACTCCACACCACTTAAGACCTTCCTGATATTTGATATCCGTGGTATCGACCCACCGGGCTATCGACTCCCCACACTCGGCACTACTTAAGACCTTTTCGATATCTGATATCTAGGGTATCGCCCACAAACTCACCAACCCACTGGGGCACCGACCAAAAGTTTACATTGTGTGCGGCTCTACGAGGTTTTGTGACTCTTCTGTGCTTCACGCACGACTAAGAAAGGGTTGATTCTTGTTTATAAATTGTTCCATAGAACATTTCCCCATGTATGTGGGATAAAGGATTTACATAGTCCACCAATCAATGACGAATAACCCACGTGGAAGCTCAATTGACAGTTGTTGTGCGTTGGTTTTCTTGTGGGCATAACTGTTGACTCGGAGGCTCAAATCGCAAAGGGGAGAGCTTGTTGGAATGCTAGGGTCATGAGGAATCGCCCGAGCACAATTTCCATGGTGATATCGACACTATTAAACCTCAATCTTCTCACCTCGACGTTGCCCAATGGCCGAATAATTGATTTCACTTCAAGAACTTTTGTCTTGTCATGTAGCAAGCCCTTTCAAAGGCCCGGTGTTGTAAACCAACAGCTCTGATACCACTCTGTCTAGCACCCAGCCATTACCATAGGCCACGCACCCAACCTCCAGAACACCCTACAAGATGCTCTGATACCCAACTGTGACATTCCCAGCCACCAAGGCTGAATCATGCTACCTCAAGAACCTCTTCTTGAACTGATTTTGAATATCTGATACCAACAACTAAATAAGAAGCATGAAATAACACATGCAGATATCAAGATTCATGTTAAACTATAAAAGAAAGAACAGTATGCCATGCACAGCAATAACCATCAAAAAGGCACATTATTAATGAGTGAGTTTAAAAGGGGTTCCTAAACTCACTCATTAGACTCCTATAAAAGGAGAAGCAATGTGAGGAGACACTACACATCTCAATGTGACATTATGGAGTTGGCATTAGTGAGTGAGCACTTGTACCAAGGAGATTGGGGTGAAAATTTCAGCAAAGGAAATTCTTCACTTGGACAAATCTGGCCTAGGGTTTTTCTATCTTGCTTTTTTTTAATTTTTCAACCAAGAGAGAGGAGGCCAGACGTGTGAGCTCACATGTGTGAGAGGAAGAAGAGTACATGTTGCACGTGTGATCTGTACAATCTGTACCACATGTGTGGACCGTATAGGAAACAAAAACAACCGCACGTGCAAACTGCAACAGCAAATTCAACTGCACATGTGGGTCGTACAGGTGATGTCAGCAGGTTCGTGCATCCATACAGGTGACATCAGTAGGTCTGTACAGTCGTACAGGTGACATCAGCAAGGTACAATAGCAGGTTTGCAAGTTGGAAGGATTTTCTGAAATTTTACTAAATTTGTAATTTTCTGAGAGGACTGGTTTTGTCCTCAGAAATTCTCAATCTGAAAATTTTACAAAACAGAAATTTTGTCTCTTGTGCATGGATGATTTCTTTCTAATCTTTGTGCTTCCACTATAATTTTCTATCATAATTTCCGTGTAAAATTATTCAGTGATAACAACCCTAGTTTATTGTTTGAGGTTGCTTGGAAGTAATTTTCAAATCTGAAATTTAATGCATTAATTGCTTGAAAATTTGACATGCAGTTGGTGTTGAAGTTTATTTTCCTGTTGTGGGTTTGATCGATTTTCCGATAAATCCTTTCCCTTGTTCTGGTTACTTGGTTTCCTCGACAAAGTCTTGGCATAATTTGGACTTCAGGGTAGTTATCATAGACGACCCTAGAAGTCGGCTAGTGATTTCATGTTGTGGGTGGTTTATGTTTGCTCAAGAGTCTTTTTCAAAAGAAGTGGTAGGGTTATTCATTTCTAGGCCCAATTTTAATTCTGGTTTCTCTCAACCTAGTTTCGGACTTAGTCTTTCTTCCTTTTGTGTACAGAGGAACTCGATTTCTCATTTCAGGCTTGGCAACTTTGGTTTTGTTGTTTTCTTCTCTCATCTCATTGGATTGGCACTCTACCAATTTCAAATGAAATTCCATGAGCTTTAGGAGACTCGTCATGCATTAAGGAGGCAAGAGGGCATAATTGAAGGCAACAACAACTCGATACAATCAGTCTCAAGTAAAATTCAAGAGCAAGACACCAGTGTATCAACTCGGTTTGAAATTATCATGGGGATTTTGATGCAACAAAGGCGTCATATCAGAGCAGTGGACGTTGGATGTGCAACTCTACACAGTACCATTGCAAATATGTCCCAAGGAAAACAAGTTGGACCTTTTTAACCAGATACACTTTGTGAATTCAAATTACGAAAAAAACATGAATCATTCAATGCACCAAGTACTAGACTTGAACATGCAGGTGATGGAGTCCAACAAGGAAGCAACTGATGATGCCACTAATACTCATGCATTTGGTTAAGTTTTAATGTATTACAAAGTTATTGTTGATGATTGCATCTTCATGAGACATTCACCAGATCATTCTCCTCTGGACTGAGTTGAGACGATCTGTGAGAATGCGTATGTGATAGGCTAGTCGTACTCCTCTGGACTGAGTTGAGATGACTTGTGTTGGTCTCCTGTCGTGCTCCTCTGGACTGACTTGAGATGACTTGATATGGTCTCCTGTCAGACTCATATGGACTTAGTTGAGTCGACTTGATATGGCTCTCCAGTTCATACTCCTATGGATTTAGTTGAGTTGATCTATTGAGAGTGACGTCCCTGTGGTTGAGCACATGTGGACTTGTCCCTAGTGGCAGAGCACTAGAGGATGTTTGTGAGATCCCTTGCTATATTGTCTAAGAGTAAAATTATTGTGAAACCCTAATTTGTATTGTAAAGGGTACAAGTCGGTCCTACTATGTAAAGATAATTAATATTGTGTAAAAGATTAATTATATTATTCAGTTGTACAAGTTGACCCTATTGTGCCAATAGACACATCTATTGATGAGTTAGGTCATGTATTTATAAGAGAGATACATCCCCATTGTGGATCATATCTCATTCACACAACATACATTGTGGAGATCAGAAATTTGGTGCGCACTTCTCTTCGGCGCTAGCTTTCTTGGTCATAGAGCACCCTCTTGTGTGCGCTAGGGTTTGTGGTGAAAGGGTGATCTTCTCTTGACTATAGCAAAGGATTGCTAGGTTTTTCCCTTGTTTGAGAAGGGTTTTCCCAGGATAACTTCTTGTGTCTTGTGCATGGTTATTCTTCTTGTGATCTTGGTTACTGCAGCTATTGTGTTGTTGCATTGTTTATGGTTGAAGTTCATGCTAAATTGAAAGAAACTACATGTTCTTGAGCTAAACATTAAAATTTCAACATGGTTTCAGAGTATTGTTCCTGAAGAGCCATTGCACAAGCTACTCCTGCACTCTTTCAAGCTAGTCGTCACCTTCTTGCTGCAACTGCAGAAACAACCCCTACCCTTTTCCTTGTCAAGCTAGTTTTAGCACTTTCCCTTAGATCGTTGGGCCTAATTTTTTCACAAGCAGGTACGTCCTAATCCAGTGCACTACCTGCAACCCTCAGATCAAAAATTGAAGAAGTTTTGATTTTCAGCCCTAGGATTTCTGCAGATTTAGGTTTTTAGGGTTTCTGGAGATCGTTAGGGTATTTTTGCAGCTTGCTGAGGTTCCTTTGATTCTCTAGGGTTTCTTGTTGGCAGTCATAAGTCCAACGAACCTCCTAGAGACTTCCTCTTGAAAAACACTAGGGTTTCTAGCCTAGCCGTTAGGGTTTGTGAAGAATATGCAAGCCATGAGGAACAGAACTTTGGTAGAAGATAGGCTTGATGGAACAAGCAACTCCAGCTCCTGGAAGTCAAGATGACACATCACTCTGGAAGAGAGTGACCTATTGAGATTAATAGAAAAGACTCTACCAGCAACAACAATCGATAAAGAGAAGGTTGAATGGAAGACAGAAGACGTCAAAGCCAGAAAGATAATCATCTACTCAGTAAGAGATCATCTACTACCTCGCATCTCTACCTTGAAGACAGCTTATCTGATGTATGATGCACTAAAGCAGATGTTTGAGAGCAACAACACTAACAGAGCTCTTACTTTGAAACACCAACTGCAAAATCCCAAGATAACGAAAGATGACACTATTGCTACCTTCTTCATGAAGATTTCAGAGATCAGAGATCAGTTAGGTGCCATTGGAGAAACCATAACAGACAGAGAGCTTGTCATGATTACTCTCAATGCTCTTCCAAGCCATTGGGAACCATTCATTCAAAGTATCAGTGGAAGAGTAGATTTACCTCAGTTTGATCGTCTATGGGCAGACTGCACTCAGGAGGAAACCAGACTTAAAGCTAGAGGCATGCAAGACCCCCATCATGATGACAATCAATCCCTTGTTTCTCATGCAAAGAGAGGCAGAAGAAATAGAAGAAGTTTCAACAAAGCATTCAAAGACAAGAAAACTTCAGCAGCTCCAGGTCATGAACATAGAAAAGAGATTTCAAAGATTCAATGTTTCAGATGTGATAAGTACGGACACATTGCAAGAGACTGTCCTACCAGGAAGAAAGGAAGACAACATGCCTCCACTGCCGATGTTGATTCAAAACCACCTCACAAAGATGAAGTAAAAGATGAAGCGTTCTTCTTCATTTCAGCACTCTCAGGTACGGTTCCTATTGATAGTGATATTTGGTTGATTGACAATGATGCTTCCAGACACATGACTGGATATAAAGAACATCTTACAGATCTTGTAGAGAAAGAGTCTCGTATGCATGTTGTACTTGGTGATAATGCCAGATATACTGTGAAAGGAGTTGGATCTTCTTCCTTCCAACTAGATTCTGACATACCACTTAAATTAAGTGAGGTACTATATGTACCTGGGATGAAAAGGAACCTTGTCTCTGTTTTTGCCTTAGAGGATAAAGGCTACAAGGTTACTTTCTCTGAAGGAAAATTTTTTGCATGGCACAAGAACTCACGCATGGATTATGCCTGGGTGATTGGTGTTCGAGAAAACAATTTGTATAGATTGACTGTCCAACCAGTCCAGGCCCTATTACATGATACTATCAGCTTGAGCGAGCCATGGCATAAGAGACTTGCTCATTTACATTATAGAGCCCTTCTTGCTCTGGGAAAGATGGTGGCAGGCCTTCCAGAGATACATATCGAGCATGATGGCGTTTAAAGAGGTTGTGCTCTTGGAAAGAATGTCAAGGGGTTCTTTTCGAGCAATGACAGTAGATCCAAGGGGATCTTGGACTTGATACATACATATGTTTGTGGACCCATGATTGTTGCTTCCTTGAGCGGATATTTGTACTATGTACTCTTCATCGATGATCACTCTCGGAAGACATGGATTTATTTCTTGAAGACCAAGGATGGAGTCCTTGCGAGATTTCAAGAGTTTAGAGCTCGGGTTGAGAACCTAACCGGGAGGAAGATCAAGGTGTTGAGATCAAATAATGGAGGACAGTACACCTCCAGGGATTTCAGTGATTTTTGTATTGAGGCAGGGATCAAGAGGGAGTACACCGTTCTTTATAACCCTCAACAGAATGGGGTTGCAGAGATGAAGAACGGATCCATTGTTGAGGCAACGAAAGCAATGATACATGATCAAAATCTACCTATGATTCTGTGGGCAGAGGCATCCATGACAGTTGTGTACATTCAGAACAAGAGTCCTCATAAGATTCTAAAGAACATGACTCTCGAAGAAGCTTTCATCGGAGTGAAGCCTGAGGTTGGACACTTCAGGATATTTGGGTGTCCAGTATACATTCATGTACCCAAGGAAAAGAGGACCAACCTAGACCCTTCAGGCAGAAAGGGTACATTTGTGGGGTACAGTGAATCTTCGAAGGCATACCGGATATACATCCCTGGTCAGAGACAAATCGAGGTTAGCAGAGATGTCACTTTTGAGGAAGAGATAGCCTTCCGAATATCCAGAGAATCTCAGATGGAGATTGACAGCGAGAAGAAAGAAAAGACAATACCTTCTCCCCCTTCAGTAGTTTAGAGTGAGACAGTTATTGATCCAGTTGATGTTCCCAGAGACATTGCAGTAGGCCAGAAAAGGCCTGCATGGGCTCAGCAAACTCTGCAGGAAGCAGAGGGACATGCAGCTCCTCGTGGAACATTTCGAGAGAGCAAGAGACCACAAAGATTTTCGAGCTATGTTTCAGCTATGAGCCACATCATTGATACTGAGCCTTCTTGTCATGGAGAAGCAGCAGGTCAATAGGTTTGGTAAGATGCCATGACCGAAGAGTATCAGTCCATCATGAAGAATGATGTGTGGGATATTGTTCCGAGACCGAAGGGAAGTTTGTAGTGACTTCCAAGTGGATCTATAAGATCAAACATGCAGCTGATGGAAGTGTCGAGAAATATAGAGCGAGATTTGTGGCTAGAGGATTCTCTCAGGTGGAGGGAATAGATTATGAGGAGACATTTGCTCCTGTTGCCCGATACACTTCCATCCGTACGATTATTTCCCTTGCAGCATCCATGGGTTGGAGACTACATCAGATGGATGTGAAGACAGCCTTTCTCAATGGAGAGATTGAGGAAGAAGTTTACATCGAGCAACCAGATGGATTCGTGATACATAAGAAGGAGTCTTATGTGTGCAGGTTGAAGAAAGCCCTGTATGGACTAAAGTAGGCACCTCGTGCATGGTATGAGAAGATTGATGGATACTTGATGAATTTGGGCTTCAACAAGAGTGTTGTTGATCCCAACCTATACTACAACATTGTTGGTGACGAGTGTCTGATTTTGGTCCTATACGTTGATGACTTATTCCTCACCGGTTCAGAAAGCCTTATTGTTGAATGCAAGTGTGCATTGGCTTCTGAATTCGAGATGAAGGACCTTGGTATGATGCACTACTTCTTGGGACCAGAAGTGTGGCAGAGGACTGATGAGATTCTCCTGAGTCAAGGGAAATACACAGTTGAGATATTGAAGAAATTCGGGATGACAGACTGCAAGTCCATGCCTACATCGATGGTGATGAATATGAAGAAACTGAGCGAGACTTCTTCTGATTCAGGCGAGATTGATCCACATCTTTACAGACAGTTGATTGGATCATTGATGTATTTGGTTAACAACGGACGTAATATATGCTATGCAGTGAGTGTACTCAGTCAATTTATGAGTCAGCCGAGACAAACACACTGGATAGCAGCGAAGCATGTGTTGAGATATTCACAAGGCACAGTTGGTTATGGACTGAGATATGCCTTTGGTGTAGACATGAGATTGCAGGGATATGCCAATGCAGATTAGGCAGGGAGTGCAATGAACCGGAAGAGCACCTCCGGTTGTTGTTTTACTTTGGGATCTGCCATGGTTTCCTGGTGCAGCAGGAAACAGACTTATGTGGCTTTGAGTATCGCAGAAGCAGAGTACATTGCATTATGTGTGGCAGTCCACAAAGTAATGTGGCTTCGCAAGCTCCTTGCAAACTTATTTGGACATGAGATGGATTCCACCGTTACCCATTGCGATAATCAAAGCTGTGTGAAGCTCTCAAAGAATCATGTGTTTCACGATAAATCGAAACACATTGAGATCAAATGATATTACATCAAAGATATGGTGCAGAGGAAAGCAGTACATGTGCAGTACCTTTCTACACACGAGCAAGTTACAAATGTCTTCACCAAACCGCTTGCCAGGACAAAGTTCGAATACTTCCGTGAGAGACTTGGCCTGGTGGAGAATGCCTCCCTAGCTGAGAGGGAGTGTTGATGATTCATGAGACATTCTCCAGATCATTCTCCTTTGGACTGAGTTGAGACAATCTGTGAGAACGCCTATGTGATAGGCTAGTCGTACTCCTCTGGACTAAGTTCAGATGACTTGTGTTGGTCTCCTGTCGTGCTCCTCTGGACTGACTTGAGATGACTTGAGATGGTCTCTTGTCGAACTCCTATGGACTTAGTTGAGTCGACTTGAGATGACTATCCAGTTCGTACTCCTATGGATTTAGTTGAGTTGATCTGTTGAGAGTGACGTCCCTGTGTTTGAGCACATGTGGACTTGTCCCTAGTGGCAGAGCACTAGAGGATGTTTGTGAGATCCCTTGCTATATTGTCTAAGAGTAAGATTATTGTGAAACCCTAATTTGTAGTGTAAAGGGTACAAGCCATCCCTATTATGTAAAGATAATTAATAGTGTAAAAGATAAATTATACTATTCAGTTGTACAAGTCGGCCCCTATTGTGCCAATAGACACATCTATTGATAAGTTGGGTCATGTATTTATAAGAGAGATACATCCCCATTATGGATCATATCTCATTCACATTGTTGATGATTGCAATTACGTGAGACATCCTCCAGCTTACAAACCTAAGAGAAAGCCCCTGAGAAGGGTGTGTGGTTCCTATCTGAGACAGAGTTGGAACGTAGAGATGGCCTCCTCCTTACAGAGAGTTGAGAAGAACTCCAGATTATTCTCCTATGTAACGCAGTGGGAAAGGAGATCTGCAAAGTTGGACGTGCCTGTGGCTGAGCACAAGGTGAACGTGTGAAATCCCAAAGTGTCAGGTGCATTGTCATGAGAACAGAAATGAAGATGATGTATTAGTTTCCTCTGAGCAAAAGAGTTGATGAGAAACTTCAGATGACTCTCCTGTGTAATGCAGTGGGAAAAAAGATTTGTTGAGTGGACATGCCTGTGGACGAGCACAGGTGAATGTAATCCTAGTGGCTAAGCACTAGTGAAGAATTGGTTCTTCTGTGTAATGCAGTGAGCCAGAGATATGGACATCCCTATTGATGTGCCCCTAGTGGATGAGCATTAGTGGGTGTATAAGATCCCTTGCTATATTGTTCAAGAGTCAAACATACCTGTAATCCTAATTGTAATGTAAAGGGTACAGGTCGGCCCCACCTTAATGTGATTGATAACTAATGTAAAAGATAATTAATCTGGTTAATATTAATTATATTGTGAGTTAGTGAGGTCGGCCCTGTTGTGCCAATAGACACTTCTGTTGACAGGTAAGTTCCCCATTGAGGAAACACATCTTTTGTGTGAATTTGGAAATTTCAGCAAGTACACCTTCTTGCGAAAAGTGTGCACCTCTCTTGGGCGCTAGTCTTCTAGGGTTTAAGCACCCTCTTGTTTGCTAGGTTTTCTTGGTGGTGAAGGTCTTTCTCTTGAAGAATATAGCAAAGGATTTGGCTGGGTTTTCTTCCCTTGTTGAGAAGGGTTTCCCAGGATACTTCTTGTGTTCTTGTGCATGGTGTTTCTTCTTGTGATCTTGGTTGCTGCAACATTAATGGTTATCAAATGCTAAAATGGAATGAACTTCATGCTTAACCATTCTCATTAAAAAAATCAACATGGTATCAGAGCATAGGTCTTGAAGAACCCACTGCACAAGCATCTACCAGTCTCCTCTCTTTTTTTGTAGAACCGTACGGCCCTCCTAGGGTTTCCAGAAAATTTGTACGACCCTCCTTTCTGAGGTGTTTCAGCCCTTAATACTTGAACGTTGGGGCTAATTTTGGCATAGGATAGTACGGCCTCCTCCAACGCACCTCCAAAGACTCTCAGAGTGACATTCCGAGCCTTGTGAAAATTTGGCCCTAGGGTTTCGCTACTGCATAAATTTCAGAATTAGGGTTTCTGCAACTCATTGAAGGAGCTCTTTAGCTCACCAATGTTCTCCTATCTTTCAAAGGCTTATTATTGGCAGTCATAAGTCCAACAAAACCTAAAAGTGCTAGCCTAGCCTAGTCGTGAGGTTTTCTAGCCTAGTTGACAAGGGTTTGTGAAGAATCTAAAATTATAATGAATAGAACTATAATGGAAGATAAGCTTGATGGATCAAGCAACTTCAAGTTCTTGGAAGACAAGACTTCAGAGGAAGGGTTATTGTGGGTGATACAAAAAGGTGACACTATGACTACCCTCTTCATGAAGATGTCAAGAGGACATAGATCAGCCAGGTGCCATTGGAGAAACATATCAGCACCCTCTTGTATGTATATTATTTGTATCATTGTCATAAGGGAAATTGCAGGAGGAAGGAACTTTTTGCTGAAGTCATGGATCCAGAGGGATCTCAGTGCATTCAAAGGAACAACATACTGGAAGTGAAGACTCCAGGTTTGATTGTTGTAATTGCCATTCCTCTAACCTATATTTCTAAAAGTTTGCTACATTACAAGTAGGTGTTGTAGCTGTGACAACAATCCTTAAATTGTTTTGATTCTAGAGATGTACTCATTATTCTCCTTTAGGAGATATTCTTGTTTTGGTTCCTCTTGTTTTCTTGTTCTAGACAGTTTAACAACAAAGGAAGATGTTTATCCTTCAGAGGGAGTCACTTGACTCAGAGAGAGTCAAAACTATTTGAGAAAGAGGAAGAATTGAACCATCATTGAGGCAACCAATGCAATAATGCATGATAAGAATCCTTCTATGATTCTATGGGCAGAAGCATGCATGACACAGTATATGTTCAAAACAAGAGCCTTCACCAGACTTTAAAAAAAACATAACTCCCGAAGAAGCCTTCACCAGAGTGAAGCCTGAGATTGAACACTTCAGGATATTTGGGTGCCCAGTGTATTTTCATGTACCCAAAGAGAAGAAGTCCAAGCTAGACCCTTCAGGAAGAAAGCATACGTTTATGGGATAACAGTGAATCTTCGAAGACATTCCAGATCGACATCCCTGATCAGAGACAGATTGAGACAAGCAGAGATGTTATCCTTGAAGAAAAGATAGACTTTCAAAAGATCCAGAGAATCTCAGATGGAGATTGATAGTGAGACAATACCTTCTTCCCCTTCAGCAGTTCAGAGGGAGACAGACATCATTCCAGCTGATCCAGTTGCTTCAGTTGATATGTTCAGAGATATTGCAGTAGGGCATAAAAGGCCTATCTAGGCTCACTTTCCAAGAGGCAGAGAAACATACAAACCTGTCAAGGCACATCCCGAGAAAGCAAAAGAGATTTTCGAGCTATCCTTCAGTCATGAGCCACTTCATTGATTCTGAGCATCCTTGTCTTGGAGAAGCAAAAGGAGAACAGGTATGGAAAGATGCCATAACAGAAGAATACTAGTATATCTTAAAGAATGATGTATAAGATATTGTTCAGAGACCAGAAGGGAAGTTTGTGGTGACTTCCAAGTGGATCTATAAGATCAAGCATGCAGCCGATGGAAGTGTCGAGAAATACAAAGCGAGATCTATAGCCAAAGGATTCTCACAAACAGAGGGAGTTGTCTATGATGAGACACTTGATCCAGTAAGCCCGATACACTGTAGATTTTTAATGACAAAAATCAGTAAACTGAAATTTCTATCAAACACTTAGCAACCTAGAGATAATTGTCTTCATAAACTTCATAAATGCTTTAAACCCACATTCAGAAATTACCATAAGCAGAAATACACATTGCTAAGCAAAATAGCAGCGGAAATAAACACAGTGGACAATAACCCATAAAACTCAAAAATTTAGGCAAATGCTAGGGAAAACCCCAATGTGGGGAAACCCAACAAAAGAGAGATATATTATTCAGCTTCAGGAAAGTACAGTACAGCAACAAATACACATTTCCAGCCAAGAGAAATACCTCACAGCACCAAACAGTCCCCCACAATCTGCCTCGATTTTCGTGCCCAAAAAATCCGTACAGTTGTACGGATTTGCCCTTTCCAGCACCTTGAAATCCGTGCCAAAATCTCTGTTGTACGGACAACAACAGAACTGTCCCCTTCACCAACAGAAAACACTAAAATGGCTACCTCGAAATCCGTGCAACAAGTTGTTGTACGGACTGTATGAATCCGTATAGTACGGCCTCTTTAATAGCAGAAAACCCAGCACCCACAAAACAGAAAATCTTCTTGGGATTTGTGCCCTAAAACTCTTGGGAAACGTACCCTCTTGCTGCCCTCTTTCCTCTCTCAAGCTTACTCAGAAATCTCTCATGCTCCTCCTCTCAATGTGTCTTGCACACTACACAATGCATTCTTTTATAAATCTGAAAATGACATTTTCCCTCCAAAGTGTCTTTTCACCTTCCCCAACCCTAAATCCAAAGGCCAAGATTAGATCTTGCCTTTTTCAAGATGAAGGGTCATGATCCATTCCCTCCAAAATGAATCACTTGAAATATTAAAGTGATTTCACTTTATTACATAAGTGCTTTATGAAATAAAGTCACTTTAAAATTAGAAGGTACATTTTATTAAAAAGTCGCTTTAATAGAAGAACCACTTAAAACAACTTTAAAAAACTCATTACAAAGTTAAGTGACTGGTAGTGTAAATATAAGGTAACATTCGCATTCAAGACAAAACATGCGGAGTACCTCCCGAGCTAAAAAGCTAACACTCCCTCTTAGCGAGGGAAGTACACGTTGCCACCACTATCTGGTTCCATCACACTGTGCTCTGTAGGAGCTCCCTCTGAACCTGGAGCCATCCTCAACACCTGCACAGAACTAGAACTAGAAGATCTTCTCCTAACAACATCCTAGAACCCTGAGCTCACTTCATCTTGAGCATTGGTTCGATCAACCTGGCTAAGCCTCATGCCAGTGCTCAGAAGAGACTCGCTCTTTTCTCTCAGAATGCAAGACTGAATCCTTGGCGCCACCGCAGTCTCAGAAGCCTCTGCATGCTCCTCATCCAACGTTGAATCATACACTGAAGGTTGTCCTCTCAACATATACAACTTGTCCACCCGGTTACCAAAAAGGCTGCAGCTCTACCGGGTCCACTCTCTGCCTGTAGATAAAGACATGTTCCCTCTTGAACAATACGCAATATCCTACATCCTCCAAGGCTGAGACTGAGAGCAAGTTAACCCTCAACCCTGGAACAAAGAGAACTCCATCAAGCTCCAAGAGTCC
>ML828351.1:68132-81897 GCA_009831015.1 Picea engelmannii
TCACACATGCCAGTCTTGTATAAATAAGAGGCTAGCGCCTCACTTCAAACACACAACTCACTTGCTCATTCTCTTATGAGGCAAGCTGCAATTACCAGTTGGAGAGAGGGAGAAGAGTGGCGCATCTCTTGGGGAGGACTTTCAGTATTGGTTTGAGTTATCTCTTGAACATTGTATAAGCTATTTATGATAAGGAAGTTTTTGCTGGGTTTTCTTCCCCTAGAGGGTTTCCCAGGATAAATGCTGTGTCTCTTGTGAATGTGTATTTCTTAGTGATCTTGTTCTTATGATGCTCTTATCTATTGAAATAAAAAGAACTATAATAATGGCATAAACATTAACAGTATAAGATCAAGAATGCAACTGATGGAAGTGTCGAGAAGTACAAAGAAATATTTGTGGCCAGAGGATTCTCTCAGGTGGAGGGAATTGATTATGAGGAGACATTTGCTCCTGTAGCCCGATACAGTTCCATCCGTACGATCATTTCCCTAGCAACATCCATGCATTGGAGACTACATCAGATGGATGTAAAGACAACCTTTCTCAATGGTGAGATTGAGAAAGAAGTTTACATCGAGCAACCAGATGGATTTGTGATACATGAGCAGGAATTTCATGTGTGCAGATTGAAGAAAGCCATGTATGGACTAAAATAGGCACCTCGTGCTTGGTACGAGAAGATGGATTGATTCGCGATGAGTTTGGGCTTCAGCAAGAGTGTTGCTGATCCAAACCTATATTATCATATTGTTGGTGACGAGTGCCCGATTTTGGTCCTGTATGTTGATGATTTATCCCTCACCGGTTCAGAAAGTCTTATTGCTGAATGCAAGTGTGCATTGACTTCTGAATTCGAGATGAAGGATCTAGGTATGATGCACTACTTCTTGGGACTAGAAGTATGGCAGAGGAATGATGAGATTTTCTTGAGCCAAGAAAAATATACAATGGAGATATTGAAGAAATTCGATATGACAGACTGCAAATCCATGCCTACATCGATGGTGATGGATCTGATGAAAATGAACGTGGCTTCTACAGATTCATGCGAGATTGATCCACATCTTTACTGACAATTGATTGGATCATTGATGTATCTGGTTAACATCAGACCTGATATATGCTATGCAATGAACATACTCTGTCAGCTTATTAGCCAACCGAGACAGACTCACTGGATAGCAGCAAAGCATGTATTGAGATATCTACGAGGCACAGTTGGATATGTCCTGAGATATGCCATCGGTGTAGACATGAGATTGCAGGGATATGCCGATGCAGATTGGACAGGGAGCGCAGTGGACCGGAAGAGCACATCTGGTTGTTGTTTTACTTTGGGATCTGCCATGGTTTCCTGGTGCAGTAGGAAACAAACCTCTATGGCTTTGAGTAGCGCAGAAGCTGAGTACATAGTGTTATGTGTGGCAGTCCGCGGAGCAGTGTGACTTCGCAAGCTCCTTGCAGATTTATTTGGTCATGAGATGATTTCCACTATCATCCATTGCGATAACCAAAGTTGTGTGAAGTTCTCAGAGAATCATGTGTTTCATGATAAATCGAAACACATTGAGATCAAATACCATTATATCAGAGATATGGTGTAGAGGAAAGCAATACATGTGCAATACCTTTCTACACATGAGCATATTGTAGATGTCTTCACCAAACCGCTTGCCAGGACGAAGTTCGAGTACTTCTGTGAGAGACTTGGCCTGGTGGAGAATGCCTCCCTAGCTCAGAAGGAGTATTGTTGATTGCAACTTCATGAGACATCCTCCATATCGTTCTCCTCTGGACTAAGTTGAGACATCTGTGTGAGGAAGCCCAAGTGTTGGGTGTGCCCATGTGATGGGTGTACGTCAGACTCTGGATTGCGTTGTGATGACATGTGGTCTCCTGCTTTGCCCTCCTCTCGAGTGAGTTGAGTCATCTTGAGATGGTCTCTTGCCTTGTACTCCTGTGGAATCAGTTGAGTCGGCTTGAGATGGTACTCTAGATGGTTCTCCTGTGGACTTAGTTGAGAGATCTGTTGAGTAGGACGTCCCTATGGATGAGCACAGGTGGATGTGTCCCTAGTGGTTGAGCACTAGTGGACGTGTGAGATCCTTGCGATATTGTCTGAGAGTAAGATTTACTTGTAACCCTAATTTGTGATGTAAAGGGTACAAGTCCGCCCCACCATATGTGAAAGATAATTAATATTTATGTAGTGATTAATTTGTTGAATTTTCACTATGCTAGGCTCAAGCATGAGGTTTATTTCATTTAGCATGTACTTGAACCATAAACAAATGCAACAATACCATACACAAGTGTTGCAATAACCAAGATCACACGAAGAATAACCATGCACAAGAACACAAGAAATATCCTGGGAAAATCCTTCTCAACAAGGGAGAAAAACCCAGCAATCCTTTGCTATATTCTCAAGAGAAGATCCTCCAACCATGAAACCCTAATGCACACAAGAGGGTGCTCTACAACTTTGAAACTTGCGCCCAAGAGAGGTGCGCACTTCAACCCTAGAAGTGTACTTGCTGAAATTTCCAAATGACAAGTGACTTGTGTGTTTCCTCAATGGGGATATCACCTTTATTTATACTAGACTGGACATACCAAAACTGGTGTCTATTGGCACAACAGGGCCAACCTCAATAACTCAAAGAATAATTAATTATTACAATAAACATTAATTATCTCACATATGGTGGGGCCCACTTGTACCCGTTACATCACAATTAGGGTTACAGGTAAATCTTACTCTCAAACAATATAGCAAGGGATCCACACATCCACTAGTGCTCAACCACTAGGGACACGTCCACCTGTGCTCAGCCACAAGGACACCATACTCAACAGATCTCTATCTCAACTGAGTCCACAGGAGAATCATCTAGAGTACCACATCGTCTCATCTCTCACACAGAGGAGAACAACACACCCTTCACATGAGCATCCTCACCCCACACAAGGGCACACATCGTCTCATCTTAGTCCAGAGAGGAATGACACACCCATCTCATGGGCACACCCAACACATGGGCTCTCTCACAGGTCGACTCAACTCAGTCTCAGAGGAGTGTGTGTCTTGGAGGATGTCTCACGAAGCTGTAATCATCAACACTCCCTCTCAGCTAGGGAGGCATTCTCCACCAGGCCAAGTCTCTCAAAGAAGTACTCGAACTTCGTCTTGGCAAGCGGTTTGGTGAAGATATCCACAATCTACTCATGTGTAGGAAGGTACTACACATGTACTGTTTTTTTCTGCACCATGTCTATGATATAATGCTATTTTATCTCAATGTGTTTCGATCTATTGTGAAACACAGGATTCTCGGAGAGCTTCACACAGCTCTGGTTATCACAATGAATAATGGTAGGATCCATCTCATGATCAAATAAATCTGTCAGGAGTTTGCGAAGCCACACTGCTTCGTGGACTACCACAGTTCTTCGTGGACTGCCACACTTAATGCTATATACTCTGCTTCTGCGGTACTCAAGGCCACAGAGCTCTGTTTCCTTCTGCTCCAGGAAACCATGGCATACCCCAAGGTAAAACAATCGGATGTGCTCTTTCGCTCCAATGCGCTCCCTGCCCAATCTGCATCGACATATCCCTGCAAACTCATGTCTACACTGGAGGCATATCTCATGCCATATCCAACTGTGCCTCGTAGATATCTCAATACATGCTTCACTGCTATCCAGTGAGTCTGTGTCGACTGACTCATGAAATGACTAAGTACATTCACTGCATAGCATATATCAGGTATGGTGTTAACCAAATACATCAATGATCCAATCAGTTGTCAGTATAAATGTGGATCAATCTCGCTTGAATCAATAGAAGCATCGTTCATTTTCTTCAAATCCATCACCATCGGTGTAGGCATGGATTTGCAGTCTGTCATACCAAACTTCTTCAATATCTCTACTTTATATTTTCCTCGACTCTGGAAAATCTCATCAGTCCTCTGCCATACTTCTAGTCCCAAGAAGTAGTGCATCATACCCAGGTCCTTCATCTCGAATTCATAAGTCAATGCTCGCTTGCATTCAACAATAAGTCTTTCTGAACCGGTGAGGAATAAGTCATCCACATACAGGATCAAGATCATGCACTCATCACCAACAATGTGATAATATAGGTTTGGATCAACGACACTTTTGTTTAAGCCCAAATTTATCAAGAATCCATCCATCTTCTCGTACCAAGCACGAGGTGCCTGCTTTATTCCATACAGATATTTCTTCAACCTGCACACATGATATTTCTCGTCGTGTATCATGAATCCTTCTGGCTTCTCGATGTAAACTTCTTCCTCTATCTCACCATTGAGAAATGTTGTCTTTACATCCATCTGATGTAGTTTCCAACCCATGGATGGAACTAGTGCAATGAAAGTACGGATGGAGATGTATCGGGCTACTGGAGCGGATGTCTCCTCATAGTCAATTCCCTCCACCTGTGAGAATCCTCTGGCTACAAATCTCGCTTTGTATTTCTCGACACTTCCACACTTCCATCAGCTGCATGCTTGATTTTATAGATCCACTTGGAAGTTACTACAGACTTCCCTTCTAGTCTCAGAACAATATCCCACACATCATTCTTCAAGATGGACTGATACTCTTCTGCCATGGCATCTTGCTATACATGCTGTCCTGATGCTTCTCCATGACAAGAAGGCTCAGTATCAATGATGTGGCTCATGTTAAATTATGAGCTTGATTTCTTATGCAGATTAATTCTTTGATTTTCTTCAACACTTGGATTCCAGCTTAATACACTTCAACAATTCCAAATCATAATCGAATAGCAATAACTATGTAGATAAGTAAGCATGCACATGAACAACACATATACATTGGGGAAACCCTATACAGGGACAAAAACCCCAACAAACGATATTCCTTTATTGCATTAATAATGTAAGATCTCTTACAAATATCCACCATGAATGTTCTCTTAAAGAGCTTGCCAAGATGACTTTGACTTGACAAAGACCTAAAAGACCTTGCTGAAATACACCTCTGATATGCTGCCTCTATTGTTGATATACAACACTGAAATGCTGCTTTGGTATGCTGCCTCTTTATCATTGATATGTGCCTCTATTGCTTCACCCTTAACTTGCATATCAAAACTGTGTTGAAGAGAGGGTTCGACCTCTGCTTATATAGGTTGAAGAGGAGAAGAGGAGAGACTCGAAATAGTAACTTGTTTGCATGAGTTAATCATAACTCAGCTTCATACTTTAGTTTGAACTTAGAACTAGACTTGAGACTGGTTACAACTCAGCATTACACTTTAGTTCGAAAATAGAACTAGACTTGACACTGGTATGCTTTAGTTCGAGCTTAGAACTAGACTTGAGACTGGTTACAACTCAACATTACACTTTAGTTCAAAAATAGAACTAGACTTAAGACTTTAGTTGCAAATGAACATTACACTTTAGTTTTAAAATAGAACTAGACTTAAGACTTCAGTTGCAACTCAACATTACACTTTAGTTCTAAAATAGAACTAGACTTAAGACTTCGGTTACAACTCAACATTATACTTTTAGTTCTAAAATAGAACTAGACTTGAGACTTCAGTTACAACTTGGCTCTTTACAAGGCAATTCGAAATTCTCTTCATGGTGGATAATGTTACATGTGCCAATGCATTAGATCAATACATTTATGTCATTTGCAATATTAGGAATATCGTTTGTTTCTAGTTCATAGGAATTTTATATTCAACCTAACTTTTGCTAGGTGCCTTGACTTTTGCTCATGGCTCACAAGGCTTGACTAGGCTCACAGAGGTTGTACGTTCCCCCTGACTTTTGCACTAGTCTGTCTATGCTCACAGAGGTTGTACATTCCCCCTGACTTTTGCACTAGACTGTCTATGCTCACAGAGGTTGTATGTTCCCCTGACTTTTGCATTAGACTCACATAGAATCTCGTTCGTCTTGACTTTTGGTTTGACTCACAGAGGTTGTACGTTCCCCCTGGATTTTGTCAATACCTCACAAGACTGGTTGATTCTCCAAATCTCCCTCGCTAGCCTCAGGGTGGCCCATATGGCCTCTCATTGGAGAATGACTGTCAATGCTGCCAAATTTAACACTCCCTCTTAGCAAGGGAGTCATTCTCAGCCACACCAAGCTTGCCTCTCAGCTGCACAAACTGTCTTAAGGTCAGAGGCTTGGTCAGGATATCAACTACCTGCTCGCTTGTGGCTATATACTGCAACTTTATAGTTTTTTTCTAGACCAAGTCTCGGATGTTTCCCTTTCCTAGGATATTTCTTTCTAAACCAACAATCTTTAGAAAAATGACCCAACTTATTACAACTAAAGAATTTATTCTTAGATGTATCAATATTCTTGCCTTTGAATGTACCTTTGGTGTTTGGCTTCCACTGAGAGCCTTTCTGGAAAGTGTCTTTCTTCTTTCTTTTGAATCTTGATACTAAAGCTGAGTGCTCTTCTTTCGTTGGCTCGCTCTTGGTAGTTGTGTGAATCTCCTCCTAGAGGCAATCATGCCATAACCTCTCAAACGTGGGCTGAATCTCTCTCCCACTTACATTGGATAAGAAGGTCTCCCATGAAGAGGGAAGACCATCAAAAAATGGCCTGCACTAAATCATCATCGTCCACTGTCACCCCTGTGACCAAAAGCTGATCTCTGATCTGGGCTATCCTTGCACAAAAAGATGCCACTGATTCACCTTTCTCGATCTTCAAATACTTAAGCTTGTGCTTAAGTGTCCTCTTCTGAATTGGATCTTGTTTCTCATACAGATTCACCAAGGTATCCATACAGTCCTTGACAGTCATTAACGAAGTCATTGCATGCATTATACTATTTTTGACTGAGTCAAAGATGATTTGCCTGGCCTTTTCTTGACTCTTCCCGAAGGTTGCTCTTCCTGCATTATTCATGGGTTCCTCCACCACTGTGGTCACATACTGCTCAAGATCATGCTCCTGCAAGATATTTGTTATCCGAAGCTTCCACACATTGAAGTTGGCAGCGCCTTCGAGCCTATCCTCGGCCCTGACTGAAATGGAGGATGCATGGACTTCACACTGGAAACTTAATCAAGCTAGCCTGGATCTGTGTGTACCTGCTGCAGCACTTCAACACGTTTAACACACCCTAAGCTCTGATACCATGTTAAATTATGAGCTTGATTTCTTATGCGGATTAATTATTTGATTTTCTTCAACACTTTGATTCCAACTTAATACACTTCAACAATTCCATATCATAATCGAATAGCAATAACTATGTAGATAAGTAAGCATGCACATCAACAACACATATACCCTGGGGAAACCATGTACAGGGAGAAAAACCCCAGCAAACGATATTCCTTTATTGCATTAATAATGTAAGATCTCTTACAAATATCCACCATGAATGTTCTGCTCTTAAAGAGCTTGCCAAGATGACTCTGACTTGACAAAGACCTAAAAGACCTTGCTGAAATACACCTTTGATATGCTGCCTCTATTGTTGATATACAACACTGAAATGCTTCTTTGGTATGCTGCCTCTTTATCATTGATATGTGTCTCTATTGCTTCACCCTTAACCTGCATATCAAAACTATGTTGAAGAGAGGGTTCGACCTCTGCTTATATAGGCTGAAGCGGAGAAGAGGAGAGACTCAAAATAGTAACTTGTTTGCATGAGTTAATCATAACTCAGCTTCATACTTTAGTTCAAACTTAGAACTAGACTTGAGACTGGTTACAACTCAACATTACACTTTAGTTCGAAAATAGAACTAGACTTGAGACTGATATGCTTTAGTTCGTGTTAAGGTTTAAGTTATTATTAGGTTTCTTTTCAATTCACCAGATAACCATAACATAGATAGGATCACTGAGAAATACACAATCACAAGAGACATCATTTATCCTGGGAAACCCTCACGGAGGAGAAAACCCAACAAAAACTTCCTTAATATAGATAGCCAATGACAATACCAAGAGATAACTCAAACAATACAGAAAGTCCTCTTCTAAGAATGCGCCTCTCTCTCTCTCTTCCTTCTTCTCCAACTGCAGCTCCAAACTTGCGCTCTGATGAACAAGTGAGTGTGTCCAAATGAGGCACTAGCCTCTTTATTTATACAATCTGGCACGTGTGGACGGAGGTGTATTTTCACTGGCAAGGACGACTTCTTATTTTGGGTGGTTATAACCACCTTTAATATATTCTGGGGCCGACTTCTTATTCTGCCTATTACAATTAGGGTTTGACCAATCCGCAAAAGGGGATTTGGTCATTTACAATACCCGACATGATCAATCCACAAAAGGGGATTGATCTAATGAATAATACATCAATAATAAATAGAATACTCATTGCAATTACAATAATTCAACACTCCCCCTTAACACGAAGGTTATTCGACAACAACATCGGACGAGAGAGAGGGAAACATCATCAACAAGATCTTGGAACACTGACTGGCATATCTATAAATCATCGGAAGCTTTTCTCATCATCAATATCATCATTCTCAACAGGGAGCTGGAATGGCATCATCATCCTCATCAGCATGAGGCTAAGGTAACATCATCATCATCTTCAGCGTGAAGCTAAAGTAACATCATCATCTTTGGCATGAAAGATGAAATAACATCATCATCATCATAATTATCTTCAACAAGGAGCTGAAGTGGCATCATCATCGCCATCTTCAACAAGAAGCTGAAGTGACATCATCATCATCAATTGCATCAACATGGATTAGTATAACACTAATACATCATCATCATCAATAACAACACAAGGCTGATACACCATCAAAAACAACACAAGGCTGATACACCATCAAAAACAACAATATCATATCACAAAGGCTGGAGCATCATCAACATCATCACTAGGCTGAGAGTCTTCAACACGAGATTGACATCACAACACGAAGCTGGCTACACAATATCATCAGCACGAAGTTGGCATCACAACACGAGGCTGACACATCATCATAGCACGAGGTTGACATGTCATCAACAATTAAGCTGGCACATCATCACAACAATTAAGCTGGCACATCATCACAACAATTAAGCTGGAATCACAACACAACAATTAAGTTGACAACACCACACAACAATTAAACTGACAACACCACACAACAATTAAGCTGGAAGCACAACAATTAAGCTGGCAACACCACACAACAATTAAGCTGGAAGCACAACAATTAAGCTGGAAGCACAACAATTAAGCTGGCAACACCACACAAGAATTAAGTTGGAAGCACAACAATTAAGCTGGCAACATCACACAACAATTAAGCTGGCAACACCACACAACAATTAAGTTGGAATCACATCACTAGGCTGGCAACTCAACACAACACTACTCCCCCTTTCGAGCGAGGTCCTTTCGGACTATACCAAGCTTATCTCAAAAGTGCTCAAACTTTACACGAGATAGAGGTTTGGTCAACACATCAACAACCTGTTCATCCGTGCTAACATATTGGAGCTTTATGGCTCCTCTCTGCACCATGTCACGGATGTAATGATATCAGATCTCTATGTGTTTTGACTTGTCATGGAACACAAGGTTCTTTGTCATCTTTATACAACTCTGGTTAGCACATAAGATCGTGGTTGCTTCCATCTCTAGGTCGAATAGACCAATCAACAACTTACGAATCCATATGACTTCACAACTGGCAAAACACGTAATAATGTATTCTGCTTTCCCTGTACTGAGAGCAATGCTTGATTGCTTCCTACTTTGCCATGAGATCATGGATGATCCCAAACTGAAACAACATCCTAAAGTGCTCTTCCTGTCAGAGACACTTCCAACCCAATCTGAATCAGTGTACCCACTCAGTCTGAAGTCATGATCTCCATCATAACTGAGACCACAATCTAATGTACCCTTAAGGTACCTCATCACATGTTTTGCAACAACTAGGTGAACACATCTGGGTTCTACCGGATACTGACTCAAGGCAAAACATATGTCTAGCTTGGTATTCATTAGATACATCACTGAACCAATAATTTGTCTGTACAGAGTAGCATCAACCAATTCTGACGTTGTATCTACCAAGAGCTTCAACTTCGTTTTCATGGGTGTGTACATGGATTTGCACTTCAACATGTCAACCCTTTTCAATTTTAACTGTATACTTCCCTTGGTTTAAGGAAGATCTTCTTTGTGCTCTGCCAAACTTCAAGACCTAAGAGATAATGCATTTAGGTTTTCCATCAAACTCTGTGGCGAGCTTCTTCTGCAATCTGTGATGAGATTTTCTTCTTGTCAAGAATACATCATCTACATATAGTAGTAGCATCACTGGCTCATCATTCATAACCTTGACATAAAGGTTAGAATCAACTTTTACTCTTGTTAAAGTCCAAGTTCGCTAGGAAACTGTCAATCAAGCTCTTGGAGCTTGCTTCAATACATACAAAGCTTCCTTCAACCTGCAGACCTGAGGCTTTCTATCTTCAATCTTCAAACCAAATTTTCATGTTACATTGTACCAATCTGGTACACTGGCTCAGCTGCAACTCAATCTGCACAAACATGTGCTAGATCTATGTGATTTCTGCAAGGCACTATTTGTCTCACTGTCTGGGAGTATGTCCTCTACTCTCTCTGCAACTGTTCCTTATGGAATATGGGACTCTGCACCTGCAGTTGCTCTGAGGCTGAGAATGACCACTTCATTCTCACCGTGGCTGCTAAAATCTGGGAGTAATTCCTCTACTCCATCATGGCAACAACTTCATCTGAAACTGAGAGTGGCTCAATAACTGATACTGAAGATAGCTCTAAGGCTATCTTTTATCATAGTCATGTCTCCATGACCCAACTAATGTACTACACCAACTGCCACTCAATTTTAAATATGGGGATTGCTCCCCCTGCATCTCATACTATATATGAATCACGGTTGTTCTGGTTGTCTTCATAAATACTGGAACTATTTCTTCAATAAGTGTCTCGTCATAGTCTTCTCCCTTTTGCTGGGAGAATCCTCTAGACACACATCAAGCTTTGTACATCTGTAACATGCTTGATCTGTATAGATCAATCTTGGAAGTCAATATTGACTTATCTTCTATTCTCAAGGAAGAATCCATATCCTAGTCTTTCTAACTGACTTCCTTCTCTGTTACTGAAACAAGGGAATCTTCCCATGAGATTTCATATCTCCTAGAAGTTTCTGAAGCTACGATCTAGTATTCTGACGACATCTGTCTCCCAGTCCTGTAATTTGTCTCTTCATCTGATCCTTTTTGAGATAAGGCTTACTCACGATTTCTTCTGAGTCTACAAGGACTTCATTGTCTCTTACAGGGTATACTTGGTGTTGAATACCAAGTCTAAATATGAAAGACAGATTCCGACTTCAAACGAGATTTGCTTCTCGTTCTAATGTTTGGTCATCTTTGGAGCCTTCTGCTCCTTTCAATCAATCTTCATATGAGATACTCTGAATCGCAAGAGATAGCTTCTTCTTCATCTTCTTTGGTACATGAGTGTATATGGTCATGTACATAGTCTGCTTCATGTCTCATATAATATGTTTCCTTCAACAACCTTCACTATAGCTTCCTTAGGGTTATCACCTGTGCCCTGAACCAAGGTTAACAAAACAACAAGCAATAATAATACTCTTTTGATAATAGTAGATAAAACAATAGCACGAATAATCATCACAGTAGCTCCTTTAGAGCTATCACTTATGGCATGTCTGAAGCAGAGATCAAAAGTAAGAAATACAATACGAAATGAGGTCAACACTCTTATAGTGTTGTGATCAAACATTCCTCCATGGCAACCTGGAACTAACACAAGAAATTTCTCCTAGAGGAGATGTTAGTTGTATTTGGCAAAGCATTTATCTCAATATGCTCATATGATACCAAGTATAATACTCTTCAAAGACTGCTATCTCAACTATAGTGTTTACTTATAAAGGGGTAGTCATCAACTTGACAAGTGCAACTGTGAATCCTATCAACTTGATTAATCAAACCTGGCACCTGGAGCCTTGTCCTCAAGAATGAGGGTGCTGCTTTTCTTCCAAGTCTCGTTCACTCAAGATGTCAAGTGCTTTCTTCAACCTGTCTTATGTACTAAGACATTATGCTATATTGAGAGAAGGTTGGGTTAGAGAATAAACTCTATGATCTCAACTTTAATACATCTAATACCTTGACTTTAATTTTGACCAAAGGTTAGTATGATGCTCATAGCTTCAACATGCAATCTAGATCAAAATGATGTCATAACAAATAGATGCATATCAAAATAATCAAACCCAGGTTGCATTATTCCTCTTGAATGTGTTGGATCTTGAGATCCTTCTGGATCTATGGCAAGAGATCCCTTCTCCTGCAAATACCCTTTCAAGCTTAACCATTTAAACATGTGTGAGTACATACCTCTGATGGCATTTGCAGGTAGTGGCACCATCTGGTAGCAGCGACAACGATCACCGACTCTTAAAAACTTCAAGGGTGACTGCAATTGGTACTACGACTGATACTTCAACTAATATTGCAACTGCAACTGATTCTGAGACTGTAACTGCAACTGCAACTTAGGGTTTTATGAGGAAACCTTAATTTTTCAAACTTCAAATTTTGAAATTCTGATCCAGGGGATAGATGCACTGAGCTGAGGCGAGTAAGCTGGTGCAGTCAGATTTCTGAAAATCCAAATTTTACCCCCTCAAACTTGACCAACGGATTTTTGGACTGGTGCTTCTGGTTTTCTGGTACTTCTGGTACTCTGGTACTTTTGGTTTTTTGGTACTTCTGGTACTTTGTGAAAACTAGGGTTTCACTTTCCGGGAGATCTACCCATTGAAAAGGTGCGTTGAAGGTGCCAAAGAATTCCTTGGGTTAGGGCACACTTTTCTAGATGGTTTTGAGGCTGAAACTCTTCTTCAATAAAAAAAGCCCTAATTTGCATGTACGACAACAATGATGTTTTTCTCTTTCTCTTGTGAAAGATGCTCTCTTCAGCTTAGCTCTGATACCATGTTAAGGTTTAAGCTATTATTAGTTTTTTTTTCAATTCACTAGATAACCATAACATAGATAGGATCACTAAGAAATACACAATCACAAGAGACACATCATTTATCCTGGGAAGCCCTCATGGGGGAGAAAACCCAGCAAAAACTTCCTTAATATAGATAGCCAATACAATGCCAAGAGATAACTCAAACAATACAGAAAGTCCTCTCCCAAGAATGCGCCTCTCTCTCTCTTCCTTCTTCTCCAACTGCAGCTCCAAACTTGCACTCTGATGAACAAGTGAGTGTGTGTCCAAATGAGGCGCTAGCCTCTTTATTTATACAATCTGGCACGTGTGGACGTAGGTGTCTTTTCACTGGCAAGGCCGACTTCTTATTCTGGGTGGTTATACCACCTTTAATATATTCTGGGGTCGACTTCTTATTCTGCCTATTACAATTAGGGTTTGACCAATCTGCAAAAGGGGATTTGGTCATTTATAATACCCGACATGATCAATCCACAAAGGGGATTGATCTAATGAATAATACATCAATAATAAATAGAATACTCTTTGCAGTTACAATAATTCAACAATTCGAACTTAGAACTAGACTTGAGACTGGTTACAACTCAACATTACACTTTAGTTCAAAAATAGAACTAGACTTGAGACTTTAGTTGCAACTGAACATTACACTTTAGTTCTAAAATAGAACTAGACTTAAGACTTCAATTGC
>ML828352.1:11913-22756 GCA_009831015.1 Picea engelmannii
AACTAAGGAACTATTTGTTTGCACCAAACTATATATTGAAGCGTAACAATATGAACCCTCTCAATACATGCCCAATCAACAAACCCTAAGATGGGGCCTCAAACCTTAGACTTGCAAGGACTGTGAATTCAATGCAAAGTTGCAAGAAATGTCATCCCCTCATCTCTTGTCCCAAAATGTTTTCAAACACTGAAACGCGTCTCGAAACAACCTAAAAAGCCTCGAAACAATCCAAGGCTAGTTACACAATTTAGAAACACAGTAAAAAACTGTAGCCAACATTTCAGGCCTATTACCCCCTCAAACTAGGGGCAACTAAGGAGATCATGTCTCGAGGCCCACAGGTAGTAGACATGGACTGTCGAGAGTCAAATTGACCAGCAGAGCCCGCGACGCCCCTCCTATTTTTTATCACGCCATCATTCATCACCAACAGCAGAGCAACATCCACCACATCGGCTTGGCTCGGAAGACAGCAGGTCTTGCTCCATGAGGTAACGAGTCTGATACTATGGTAAGTGTCATTTTAATATTTGAAGCATTTGAGCATGTTGCGAAGAATCCTTTCTTTATTATGAAATGTTTGCTTGGAATTTATACCTTTTGCCCAGTTTCACCTTGGTGAGTGACATGGTCTCCTAGTAAGTAGGTTAGCCTCGAGAAAAGGGTTGCTACTAAGTGGTTCTTTGAAGAGTCATCGTACCATTCCCTTCCATACCATCTTCCATCATTCTACCCCTCCATTTCCTTATCTTTTGGGCTTTCGGGTTCATTGACCCAAGAAGGGATTGTACCTCATTTCATGGGAAGAAGGGGCTAAAGGCCCAGAGGTGTTCTAACTAGAAAAGATAAAAGTCAATCATTACTCTTCTAGATGCTCGCCCTGAGGTCTGGGGAATAATAAAGCACTTCTCCAAAAAATGAAGGACCTAAAAAATAAATCACATAATTAATAAATGTCCCTCTTGTGGAGGGGATGCATTGCGATGTCTTTTACTTTCCATTGCACATGGCACTCAATGTATCCTAGCTTCAAGTGGCTTTGTGGTACTCTTTACTTTCCCTTGCACATAGTACTCAATGTTCAAACTCTAATAAATTAAATAGCAAAGGGCTTGGAAAAAGGTTGCATTGAAAACGAAGGATGCAGCACACCCTCTACAAAGGCACTCATAAATGAGATAATGCGAACCCTTGTATGTCAAGGACCCCCTACCTAGAAGTCTTGCCTCAAAATCCACCTCAAACTCACTATATGACTTAGATAGGTTCCTCTTGGGAAATGTCCCTTGACTTGAGGATTGGCTTACCCAATAGGGCACCATGACACCCCTCCCATACCTAAATTAGACAAAACTTATAAGCTATTTAAGCATCTGTTTAATTTGAAAAGGGGGGTTTGATGCACATGTTCAGGTGGCTCTTGTATTAGATATATCATATGGCTTACTTGGCATGATACTTGTGACTTGTGAACCCTTGGAGGGCGTATTTGCTTGTCTTTGAAGTACCTTGCCCGGTGAACATGTATTCATGGGGAGATGACTTCATTCGAACCTTCATGAGGGGCTTTGGAGCCTAGAGATGGATGTTAGACCCCAAGTCTGCGCCACATGAGATGATGGACGTTGCACTATGAGGATGGAGGACGTTGCCTTTGGAGGCACTTTGGCATGACCACACGATGAGCCCATACCATCTTCCACTTGGATGTTGGCCTTTGGAGGCCTAGACATCACCTTTCTATCCCATGACGTCATCTAGCAGCTAGGGTTTGATGGAGAAGGCATTTGACATAGATTTTGGCATGTGGGAAATGACATGTGGCCTTTGGAGGCCCAACGTTCCACCTATTTGCCCTAGATGTCACTTCTTGGAGCTCAACATCACCCTTAAGGGGCATGACCTCAGCCTTCTAGGGTTTCATCCTATGTAAAATTTAAATTTTGTAAATTTGAAAGTGAAAATTAAGAAGTAGGCCCTCTTGTGAAAAGACATGACTTTTCAATTGAGTCTTTTCACGGCTAGGATTTCCCATATAAATATGGCTAGCCAACATTTCATTTTATCATCACACTTTGCTTTCACACAAGTGAGAAGTGGTCTGAAATTTTCACCCTTTTTGAGATTATTGGTCTCTTTTACTCGTGCGCTAGCCTTTGGAGGACAAGTTTGGATATCTCTTTGCTGATTTTTGGAGGAATTTTCTGCAATTAGGGTTTGCTCCTGTCATTGTCTTGGTGAAGTAAGTAAATTTCTGCAATTTGCATGTCATTAATGCTTTATTGTGAATCTACTTGTTCATATTGAAGATTTATTGCTTGGTTAAAACCCTAACAGAGGAGCATAAGGTGCTTCCTCCTCTCATAAGGATAATTGCATCCATTAATTTGTGAAGGAAATCCTACCTAGATTTAAGCTCCTAGAGCCCTAAAGTGCCAGCACTTTAGGAGTTTAATTCTAGACACTTGTTGTGACATTATTGAATAATCTAAGAAGGGAAGAAAGAATTGCTAGAGCCCAAAAGTGCTTGCACTCTAGCAATCTCTTCTTGAAATCTAAGACCCATTTCAAGCCCTTTCTCTTAGACATTGCTATCATCATTCTCCAATTATATTCTATTGTTGTTGTAAAGGACTCCATAGCCCAAAAGGCACTAATCTACCTTTTCTCTAGTGAAGAAAGTGATCAAACAACTCTCTTTTATCATTCTCTCAAGCTATCCACTAACATTGCTAACTCTAACTAGTGCTAATTCACTAAATTGCTTGCTGCTGTCGTAAAACATTGTTACAGCCATCTAATTTGCTACAATTTGCTGCAAACATCACTCTAACAACTAGCTAACATGCTCAGAAATTGTTTGGGATACTTGGGTATTGATCTATTGGATATGTGCTAAATTTTCCTTGTCATTTCATGCAATTCTGATCTCTCTAACTTCTTGTTGTTACAAAATCATAATTGTTGTTGTAAACTGATATATTGCTGCAATTTTGTATCAGCCTTAACAAATTTTCATTGTCTATTATCTATTGAGGTGTTACTTGCATATTGGTTCTTGGAAATCACTATACATATGCTATAATTGTTCTTGTTCCAGGCAAGTACCCGAAACACTCTTTTCATCCTCAATTTCACAGACGTAGACTTTGACTTAAGTTATCAAGAGAGGGGGCAGTAGGCTTGGCTACAATACTTGCTACTTTGATCCCTTGAGGTCACCAGGGAAGCTTCCCTTGTGGTGGACCTCTTCCATCACTAAAATGAGGGGATTTCTTACTAAGGTGACAATGGTAGGATTTCCTGTAGTTATCAAGATTTGGGAATCTTATGTTCGGCTTTGCACAATGACAAATCCCGCGATAACAAGGCCCAAAAAAGCACTTAGAGAAAACAAGAACCCCAAAAAACACAAGCAGACAAAAAATAGAAATCATTGTAATGTTCCCAAGCTTATTTTTTGCCCGGAACCAAGGATTGTTTCACTGTTTGTTATTGTTTTCAATGTTTGTCTCATCAAGTTGCGCATTGAGGGTTTATTCCTTAGAGATTATAGCATGGAGATATRGATCTGAGCATATAACACAAGAAAATGACAAGATACAAGCAATGAAGACCAATATAGAGCCAACAACTTCAGATCTGACCTTTATTTAGATAGTAGAGTGATCTTGATACAATAGATCTGCAGATCTGGAATAATACAAGAAGAATAATCAAACTGGAATAATGACTGCTCCAACAAGCTCCAAAACTGAAGAGAATAGCCTCGAAAGGCACCACAATAAACTGGAGAAAGGGACAAGATTAGTTTCTTTCCCTTCAAGAGCTAGATCTAGTCCTCCTAGCTAAGTTGCGCCCTCTTGGTTGGCTATAGCTATCCAATATTTCAGCCTCCCTACTAAAGACCTCCGAATGCCACCAAAATTGCTAGAACAGTAGATCGGGGCAAGACAAACCCACTGGTAGAGTTTCAAACTGATTGAGGAAGATCTGATCCCTCAAATGGGTGGATCCTCTTTCTGCAGTGCGCCCTCCTCCTCTCCAACTCGTGCCAAGCTCCAAATAAAACAAATAGCAGAGACTCCTTCACCACAATAGGCTAGAAAGGGTGCCCTGGGTCATACAATGAAATCCCAATAGGTTTAGGACCCAAAACCTTCTCCTCTTTCCAAATCGAATAGTTCCTCTTCAACTAGTGCACCCTCTTGTTGAAAACCCCTTGAAGTTGCGCAATATCTCTTCCTTCACTGACTGAATGACCTATAGTTGTTGTAGAATGGTGGGGGAGGAATATTGCACCTCCGTGACCAAGCTTGGATCAGGATAGGTGGGATCTTTCACCACCGAGTTGATCTCTAGGGTCTGTTATCCCAAAACCCTCAAAACGTCTTTGTGCTCAAGAGCCCAAGATGCAAAAGTAATAATAATCCAGAATGATGATGAGATGTGCCCTCCTTTTCCTTTTATACCCCTGGTCTATTTCTTTGTTGAGTTAGTTGACCACCTCCTAGGGTTAACTCCTTGCTTTTCCTCACATGGTCTTTTCCTTCATTCACTTTACCCTTTCTCCCCAAAGTCAACTTAAAATTATAACATTCTTCTTAGGTAAGTACTTTCGGTTTCTTGGTCCCCATGATTCATGAGACTATAGTCTAGTGGGGACAAGTAGACTACTAAGTCTCTCACAACCTTTTTATCAAGAGGTGGGGGACATTACAATCATCCTCCCTTTTGGAATTGTCATTAACTTTTAATCTTAATTCTGTTCATGAAAGTAAAAATATAAATAAAGGTAAATGTCAACATTAACTTAAACTTTTGGAATTGTCATTAACTTTTAACATTAATTCTATTCATGAAAGTAAAAATATAAATAAAGGTAAATGTCAACATTAACTTAAATTTTAACATTAAAATTTAAAGTAGGACTCCCATTTCAGGATGTTTGATGACAGAATCAAACCCATCGAACCTCACATGGAGATGATAGAAATTGGGTTTTTTTTTAGCATTCAGTACACTTTCACATTTTTTCCAGCATTTCAACATATATTCAAAATAGGATCGTCTACCCCTCATGCTAATTGATTTAGAACACTAAATGGCAGCCACCATTGAATCCATTCAGCAAGAGAAAGCAAACTTCAGATTCCTAGACTTGGTTGAGTCTCACTACTAAGCCAAACTTCATATGAGCTATGTACACGTTTGATTATAGTATGATGATTTTTCTACTCTAGAGTCTAGCAGCTATTTAGAGCATCAATATTAATGTATTTTCATGCAAAACTTCAATTATATGTGTCGTAGAATGTGTAACTCGATTGCACTTATTCAACGTTAAAGGCTATATGCATGAGCCAAGCTTTGCATATTTGATGTCTAATGGTTTGGATCTAAAGTGATGTACATAGATTATGTGTTATTTAAAAATTGGAAATATATCCTTTGTATTTTTAAATACACAGTGTTTCACCATTTCCAAAATTTTAGGGGGTCACATTTCCATGTCGTACTCGTTTACATGTTTTGTGCAACTTAGGTTTTGTTACCCCCACATGCCTAGGGGTAACTAGAGGAGATCATGTCTCATGGCCCGCAATGGAGAACATGATCCCGACCATGATGATGATCAGCATGTCCACAGATGGCAGCCCAGCAGCCCCCCTCATTCACCTTTACAGCTATAAGTCAACCAAGGCTTATCACATCCAAGCAACCCAGAGTATGGGAGATGGTAAGCCATCGTCACCATGAGGTATGTTAGTCCTTTCATGCAAAGTGTTGTGCTTAATTTGTCAAGCATGTGGATGAGGATCTTTTGTTGAAGTTGGATAATGGATCACTGGCTTGGGAAATTGTGTCAGTTGCCTTGTTTAACCTTGATGGTCGGCTTCAATGCCTTAGTCCCGTGTTGTCACCGCCCAGGGAAAAGGGGTACTACTGGGGGGCCCTCATAAGGGTAACATTCCATTCCCCACCATACTTAACACTTTCCATCCCAGAGCCTCTCATAGTGTACTAAACTTCGGCAATGGGTCATGGTCCATTCTCTCATGAGAAGAGAGGTTGAAGGCCCAGAGGTTGATTGCAGCTACTAATAAAAGAATAAGAAAATGATGCTAAAGAAAGAAAGGAATAATAGCAAAAAAGGACTAACAAAACCTAGTTCAAACTTTAGCTCTACTCTTTCAGTGCTCACCCCGGTCTCAAATAGCAATGCTAAAACTTGAAACCTTATAAAAGGGGACTTGCAAATATGATAAAGAGGACTAGAAAGATGCCTGATAAAGGGGTTTGGAAAAAATAGCGCGTAAATATGGAGTAACTCAAGAGCAAGCCCACCCTCCACAAAGGCGCTCGTAGAAAAGGATTTAATGACACCATGAGCCATGAAGTAAGCCCTGAAATTATACCACTATCACATTTACTCTTGAAGGGTTTTTACTTTCCCTATCACTTTCAAGACCTATCCCTCTACGTGGGTTATTTTATTTCCAGTCTAGGTGGCACACCTAATAGGGTTGGATGAAGGCCCTCCCATACTTAAACTTGGCAACTCACATGGGGTCCTAGGCTAGTGTGATGCTTGAAGGAGATACTGAGGTAAATTGTCTTACATGGCTTATATCTTAAGTTACAACTTACTTTGCATGCTTTAAGGACTAATGTTTCTTATGAACTTTGGCTAACCTTGGTTTATACTTTGGTTTGCTTTGAATGGCCCTGACATGGTTCTTTGAGGGTCGTCCTAGGCTTGTACCCATGACGTTGTGCCTTTATTGTAAGACCTTGGCACGTGTGGTAGAGAGCAGTGGGTATCCAGTGACTCACCATCCTCAAACATCAGCTCTCAGATCCTCAAAACCCTAAACGATGGATAAATGGGTTTGGTAGGAGCATATTCAGTCATGATGGCACACAGGTGGGTTGGAAGCCCTACAAGCTGGGCAGCGTACCCCAGGACTTATTTTGCATTAGGATCAGGGACGTTGCAACAAAAGATAGTCGGAGACGATGCAGAGATGAGATGCAACTCTCCAGGGCCTGGACGTAGCACCTGGATCTTGGACATTGGCCCTATTATGGTGATGATGTAACTTTCTAGGGTATGACGCAACTAGGGTTTGATGCATGCATGGAGTACCGATGACACATGGCATGGTTTTCGGAGAGGAGAGACATCACTTGCTCCCACCTTGCTCTGGATAGATGCCACATGACCTTTGGAGGCCTCCTGCTTGCCCAAGAGACCTTGACGTCTCACACGTGTGGGCTATTTTGCATTTTATTGCACTTGTAAAGGTTAAATGAGGGGTCGGCTCCACTTGAATTAAATTTTATGTTATTTTTGTGGACAAAGTGTAGCGCTAGGCCTCATATATAAAGGCTAGCACTCATTTTATTTTTGGATCATCATTCCTCACCATTTGTGAGACTAATTCTGAAATTTTCGCCCTTTTGGGGTTACTAGTTCTTTCTCTCTCATGCGCTATGCTTGGAAAGGATCTGTTGTCGTCCTTATACACACTTGCAAACGTGAGCCAAGTCCTACTCACTTAGTGTGTCCTTGGAGGCACAATGCCTAGGTTCAAAGCCCACGCTGTCATTTTCGCTTGAACCTCTTCCATCTAGGCTTACTCCTAAGGAAGCCAAGGGGGGTAGACCCTAGTTTCTAGATAAGATTTAGAGTTTAAGTTCTAGGAGTTGTTTTTAATTAGTTAAGGTTTGAGGGGAGTCTAACCTATAATGCAAAGGCAGCAATGCAAGATGTAAAGGTTTAGTATGTTAAGCAAGCCCTTTCCCTAAGTCAACTAAGACTAGTGCCTAAGGTTAGGCAAGGGGTCAACTAAAGTTAAAGGGTGTTTCGTTACAATATGATCACAAAGATTACAAAAGAATAGTTACTTTACAAAAGTGCTAGATACAAGTTATTACAACAAAGAATGCTAGAAATACAATGATACAACACAACAAGCTAACCACGTTTTGTTTAGATGTGCAGGAATTAAAGAAGATCAAGGCATTAACACATTAAGTTTATCATCAACATGCACAAGGATACTTAGAAGATTTAGAAGTTGAAGCACAAGTGTTCCGCAATGATTATGATACTTAGTTGATTAACCCCAAAGTATTACTTGTAGATGATTAAGTTGCAAGTATTAAACCACAAGATGAATTAAATTAAACCAAGGTTTACTTGCTTAGTGAGTTAAGGGTTTTTAAGATTTGAAAGGATTTTAATTACCCTTATTAGATATTTCACCAAAAACCTCCTCCCCGATTGCCAAATGGCTGTTGGATGCCCAAGAAGTGAGGCAACGAGGCCTACCCTAGCTTCACAGGTCAGCCCTAAGAATTGAGTTTTTACGGAAAGGATGTCACGCACCGTGAGACCGTCCCCGGTCTAGCACCTTCCGTTGCCCTCCTCAATCCCTGTTTTAGATGGTGAAGATGGTGGTTTTGGGTACCCTATTAAGTCTATTAAGTACATATATCAATTGGTTAGACTTTTAGGTGTATTAGAGAGTGTTTAAGTGACTTTTAGATGCCTTAAATTGGTGATTAAATTCCAAAACCGAAACTTATTGTAGCTTGTAAAGTGTGTTACTTAAGCATGTAAATGAAGCACTTTAACACATGTATAGCTATAGAAAGCAAGCTGAATAACGACTTAGTTTGTCACCATTGATTAAACCATCAACATGAAAGCTTGTTATGAAAGAATACTAATGCACAAGGGCAAGGACAACTTGCCAAAGAATGAAAGAAGAACTCAAGCTTATCACCACTTATCTTATGTTGTTAAAGCATTAAGAGAAAAGCATTAAGTGTGAAAGAGAAGCTTGAAAAATTAGATGTGTGCCTACACTATCAACTTATCCAACAACATTAACTTGAGTGTGATGGCAAATGGCCTTAAAGATAAGAAAGCATAAAAAGAAAAACCACTTACTAAACCATTAAAGCATTAACCATTTAGTGTGTTGGGTTAGAGCATGTAAACAAGATAGATCTTAGGATAGCTTATAGCATGCAAGTAGATTTAAGCAAGTTGATTATGCCCCAAGGGCTTAAGCTAAGGATTAAGATGTGATGTGATAAGATCTAGATCTAGAATATTTTAACCTTCAAAGCATTAGAAAAGATCAATAACACATTACTTATCCTAGCCTTACGATTTTGGGGGGTTTCTCTCCCAAGGTGTAGGCAATTATTTAAATTAGATAAGCTTGCAAGAAAGATGGAAAACAAGCCAAGCAACTCAATGGCACAAGGTGGAGGCAAGCCTACCTTTATTGTGCCAATGAGGTGTGAGGTGAGTAAGAAAGCAAAGCAACTATCAACACAAATGCTCACTAAACCCCACGTCCTAGCTTAGAAGACTCTTGAAAATGGAAAAAAAAAAAAGAAATTTGAACTAACCTTAAGCTATCCTAAGCACACACATGGGAGGTAGGCCGTACCAATTCTCCTCCCAAGCTATGAGCAAGCAAAAACCTACTAAAAAGTGAAGAAACAATGAAAAATGAGCTAGAAAATGGACAAGAGAGGTTGAGATTTGTTACCCACTTGAAGAGAAGGGTCTTGGAGTGTTGTGTGGCTATTTTAGGGTAACTTAACCCTCTCAACCTGTTGAAAACCTACAAAAACCAGCAAGCTATGCTTGCTGAAAAAGCTGCACACAACCAACAATGTGAAGAAAAATTTCTGTTTTTTGGGCAGAAATTTTTCTCCTTAAAAACTTATGATAAAATATGATTAAAGTGACCAATCCACTATGTTAGGCTAGCTGAAATATGACATGGAATGAACAACAATGAAAGAATGAGTAAAGAAGGAGAAAGAGGGAGTTTATATGTGCTTTAAGGGAGGACTCTTCCTTGAGGCATTCCCAATAAAACCCTTGAAGCCAAACCTGCAAAACTTGGCACAATAATATGCATACAAAAAGATAATATGGATGAATATGCTAATGAAATGAAATATTTGCACTCATTAAGCAAATCCACATATATAGATTAACAAGAATACTCGTTGTTAGATCTACCCAAGTAAAACACTTTACCTAAGAATCTCTTCTATGCAATCACCATGCCAAAACTTTACAATGTTACCTCATATGTAGCAAGAACAAAAATACTTGTTGCTCTTCCAATATCCTCCAAAGCTTTTCTTTTATTACTCAAAAATGGATCTTGGAGAAATACTTACTCCAAAACCGTAAGAGCCAAAAAATGGATGAAAGATGGATAAGAAAGAGAGAGAGAGAGAGAGATAGAAATCAAGTAGCATAACAATAGCTCAAGATATGGTGGTGAGGGAGTGAGAAAAGGGATCTATTTATACTTGGAGAGGCAAACTCACTACTCTTGGATCAATGCCAAGTGTCCACCACCAAGCAAAAGCTCGAATCCCAAGGGTAGGGCGCAACTTCTAGGGTTTGAGACATGGATTGGTGATGTGGATGAGTGGTATGGTGTTGGGATCATGGAAAGTGAGACGTGGGTGGTCAAGGAAGGCGAACCATCAAGTGGAGGGGCCCTCGTAACATTAAAACACAAGATGCCATGTCTTACCTAGCAAGGGGGGCGTAACTTTTTGAGTGAGGTGAGTGGGTGAGGGGTGTGGAAAGGTTAGAATAAGTTGGAATGGATAGGCTTAGGTTAGGAATCATCTTTTCTCCCTTTTTCCATCTTTACACCCAATCCCTAGCTCAAAAATACAAAAATTACATTTTTTTACTTTATCAAGACTAGCAATTAAAATTGTTGTTTTTAACTGACTGACACTCCTGGTGGACCAACCCATAGCAAAAGTTGTCCAACTGAGC
>ML828352.1:22856-44191 GCA_009831015.1 Picea engelmannii
TTCCTTTCTAATCTCACATGCCCTAGTCACTTAATTGGTCACAAAAGAAGAGCATTGAGATTAAAGGCAACTAAGTATTGTATTATTCAGGATGGATTGGGGTGGAGGAACCCTGATGGGGTAATACTTAGATGTGTTGATGAACTTGAGTCCAAAAGACTCTTGGTTGATTTTCATTCAGGATTTTGTGGTGGGCATTTTGCAGCCAAAACCACTGCCCACAAAATCCTCAGAGCAGGTTACTACTGGCCTACTATATTTTTAGATGTGCACAAAATGGTTAGGGGGTGTCAACAGTGTCAGTTGTTTACTGGGAAGCAGAAGCTAGCAGCCTTACCATTACAACTAGTAGTGGTCAAAGCCCCTTTTCAGCAGTGGGGGCTTGATTTTATTGGTCAGTTCAAAGATAATTCAAGTAATGGCTATACTTGGATAATCACGGCAACTAATTACTTTACAAAGTGGGTAGAGTCTATACCCACCAAGTCGACAACCGATAAAGTGGTCATGGACTTTCTTGAAGACAAAATTATCACTAGATTTGGTGTGCCAGCAAAAATAACTACTGATAATGCCAAGGCCTTTAGTTCTACATAATTATCCTCTTTCTGTTTTAAATACGACATTATATTATCCCACTCATCAAATTATTATCCCCAAGGTAACGGCCTTGCGGAGTCTAGTAACAAGAACTTGATGACAATCCTAAAGAAAACTGTGGGGGATAACAAGAAATCATGGGATAATAAGATCAAGTTCGCACTTTGGGCTGACAGGATCACAAAGAAGAGTTCAATAGGGAAGAGTCCCTTCGAATTGGTTTATGGCCTTGTTGTCACTTTGCCAGTTCATCTCATGCTTCTAGTGTATCAGTTTGTCCAGAAGTATGGCTTAGACGAAGATTTTCATCAAAATAGGATTGATCAGATAATCGAGTTGGATGAAAACAGAAGGAAAGCCCTTGATCAAAGTATAAAAAATCAGGAAAAGATAAAAAAGGCCTTCGATAAGTCCTCAAGACAAAGGGATTTCCAGGTAGGTGATATGGTCCTCGTATGGGACAAACGGAGAGAGAAGCCAGGAAGCCATGACAAGTTTGATAGTTTATGGGAAGGGCCTTATATTGTCCAAGATGTAGCTGGAAAGAATTCATTTGTCCTAAGCAGATTGGACAGTGAGAAGTTACCACTACCAGTGAATGGTCAACTTCTCAAGCTCTTCTTCAACGAAGTCATCTGATGTCCATGGGACATCTGTTGTATCATATCCTCTAAACCCTATCCTCTGTACTTTAAATTCATTTATTTCTGGTACATAGTTTATTTCTTTCAAAATTTTGTATATATACATGTATATTATTTCTGCAGCTCATGTTTAGTATTAGATTTTATATATGGACATGTTATTGACAAAATTTCGGTGAATGCAGGTCATGTGATTTTGGATTCTCATATGCTTTCCGTTAAAGAATAAAAGATCAAGCACATGTCCCCATATAGAGCCAATGTTATCCATCAAAGTTGCACTAAGATGGACTTCCAGTGAGCCGCCAAAGTTTGAACATTGTTGTTCAAAATTCAGGGTTCAGAACTTCAGCGGGTCGTAAAGACCACCCTTTTCTCTTTACATTTCCATAAAAAATTGTAATAAGAGATGTTGCATGATGAACTTGTAAAAGGTCTTAGCCACCTTAAGTCCTAAGCGTGAGTTATACTCTGGAGTGTTTTTTTTACTTACTAATTATATTTTTCTGTTTTCAGGCGATTTATAATTTATGAGTTTTTTCACTCAATCCCTCCAGAGCTGGAGTATATGCCCATGGTTAGGCTTGAGCATGGATCTAAGCCTAGTGTCTAATGTATATTACCATGCTAAACATTCTCCTAGAGTCTTATGGAAATGTACTAAGTCCCCCTTAGTTTTTTTTTTTAATTTTTCAGTTAATAAAAAAATTGTCAGAATTCGGCAAATTTTAATTAAAAAATAAAGATATATTAAAAAAGTGGTACTAGGGGACTTAATATGCCATGGGGATGCTCATTTTTGGACCTAGAGCACCCATATTACCTAAGTACCCACTTGGTTGAGCAAAATTAGTGATTTTAATCACTTAAAAGTCATTTTCGCTCATTAAACCCAAAAAAGTCAAATAAAATCATAAAAAATCAGCAAGTGCTAATTTTGGGGAACATGTTTAGACATGTTGGAGGCAAAATAAAAGCCCAAAGGTCAAGGTGGCAATCATATGATGATGTGTGATGGGTCAAAGACATGGTTTATGGCATGTGTAATGGTTTATGAGCATGTGCTCAAAAGGAGGTGCGCACCTCTCCCTTGAGGTGGCGCACTCTCCAAGGGAGATCACCTCCCAAATCTTTGACTCACCCAAGTGGCTGCAATGTGGCAATATGATAAACATTTGGCATAGGGAGAGGGTTACAACTCGCCCTTCGTCCTCCACTTGCCCTCATCTAAGATACACGCCCCTCACACTTGGCATGCGCATCCCTCTTGGGATCTCCACCCAAATGTGTATAAAGCAAGACATTCTCTCCCATTGTGAGTTAGTAGGAACTCTTGGAAGAATCGCTTGTAAAATCATTGTTATTGTACTATCATTCTATATTGGAATAAATAAAGGATTTGGAGGCAAACTTGGTGTGGATCTCATGTGTGGATGCTCATTGTCTTGTACCAATTTATGAGGTGAAATTGTTTTGATGCATTTCTTTCAATTGATTAAATTGTAGCCTTGATCTATTAAACTTGCTTGATTCTTAGATCAATTATCTTTCTCTTAACAAGATTTACTAAGCTTGCTTGCATTTTAAATCTTGTTGACTCTCATACGTAATCAAAGAATTCATGCTTTCTTGCTTGATTAACATGCTTTCTAGATTTCATATGTAAATGATACTACTATTTGACATTTGTTTGTAAGTGTGTTGAAACTTGTAGGGTCTCATACTTGAAGGGAGGTGGAGCTTGCTTGCATTCTCTTCATCTTCGAGATTTAAGAAAGATAATAGCCCCTCTTACATGCCAAGAAGACTCCAATCACCCAAGGACATTCCAAGCACAAGCTTGTTCTCTCTTTCCTCTCTTTAAAATTAAAATTTTCTTGGTTACCTTACATATATATGCAAGCATGTTCAGATCTAGCTTATCTATCTAAATCATTAGTTCTTTCATGCATGCAAGTAATAGCTTAAATCTGATTTCTGTTTTCAAAGTGCTCTACCTTAAGAATCTAGATCTAGCATAGGAAGATAGTACTTTGCTCTAAATTTTCTGAAATTTCTAAAGGGTTAAAGGCTAATATTTTCCAAGTGTTTTCATTGTTCAATCTAGCATCAAAGTGCCTTTAAACTTGCTGTTTTAGAACAGCCACAAAAGACCCTAAGAAAACTAGCTTTCTAGCTTGAGTTTCTTAGTTCCCGTTTGCCAATTTTTGAAGAGTTTAACTTAGAATTTTTTTTGTAGATTTTTGCTAATAACCAAAGACACTCTTAAAGTGTTTTTGGCCATCTTGTGTACTCTTTTGTTTGCTGTTTTGTGCAGGTCACTGAATAAACAAGGGGAGATTCTGTCAAAATTTGGCGGATTAGGAGCATTTGAGACCTCTGGAAGCATCCTACACTTTCCTAAAATTTTGTATAAATTGTAACACCTTTATCCATTGTTGTAAGGATCCAAATTCCTTTGAAAAGATCTAAAGACTCTTAAAAGAGCACTTGTAACCGAGTTAATAAAATAAGTGAAGCTAAGGAGGCTTCTTCTTCTTTTCCCCTTGTTATCCCCGATTTCTAGGGATAACTAGGAGATCATGTCTCGGGGCCCACAGGTCCTAGACATGGAGTACCGAGAGTAGGATTGACCTGAGCATGGCCCTGGAGGGCCCATCCTTCTTCTTCTTCATCAGACCTGTCCTGTCAGCAGCAACAACATCCATCACCATCGGCTTGGACTTGCATCGGAGAAGACTCTTGCTCCATGAGGTAATTGGTCTAGGTATCATGGTATTGTCATGTTTGATCATTATAACTTTCAGATGTATGCATCAGGTTCCTTACATTTCTGACAACTGCTTGGATCTTACACTAACCCACTTGACCATGGTTGGGGGGATAAACGAGGTACCCTAGCAAGCTTGTATCCATAAGTCTTGGTTAGCCACTAGGGGGGATTTTGAAGAGCCATCATCCGCTCCCACCATATTATTATTTTTCATCTTATCTCCCATTCATCTATCCCATTCCCCTAGTCCGGGCATTAGGATGACCTATTTGAGGGGTTACACTTTATCCTATGGGAAGAAGGGGCTAAAGGCCCAGGAGGTAAAAGCAGCTGGTAAAAGATAAAAGCCATAGGAAATAAAACCTAGAGATGCCTCGCCCAGGGATCCCTGAGAAGACAATAAAAGGCCTCTCGATAAGAAAGAAAAGGGACCCGAAGAAAAATAGTAAAACAAGACCTAGCCAGGAGGATGGGGGGTCTCATCACAAGCCAGCCCATTATGTTCATAGGTATCTAGCAGTATGACATTGCCATTATCTGGTCACCACGCCAGGGCAGTGTCCTCTGGTTAGACCTTGAAGCAAAAAGAAAGAGAAAGCAATAAATAAAAGAAAGAATAAAGGCAATAAAGGGTTTGGAAAGAACTGCATCCATGACAGGTACAACTCGCCTCCTACAAAGGCACCCACGGATAATACCCACCCCTAGTTTTCACTGTGTCTGGACATCCTTAGACCATGCCACCTCATATTGCATGGCTTGGATGATATCCTTTGGGAACTCTCCTTTTCTTATGGATGCTGGCCCAATAGGTTACCTTGTCCTTTTCTTCAGCTTTGTATAGTGGGTCAGTGTAATGTCTTTGAGCTATTAGATGATATGCTAGGGGTTTTATGCATGCATTTGATAAAATTAATGATGAAATATGATTGACATTGCTATGATCCCGAGGACTAATGAGCCGATGGAGGGCGAAGTTTTTGATGTGTAGGACCATACCCGACGGACCGGTACACATGGGGAGATGATCAGTTCAGATCTCCATGGGGCTAAAAAGCCATTAGATGGTTGCTGGGACCTCATCAGGGGTAGAGACAGGACAACGATTGATCGAGCCTTTGCACGAGAAAAGAAGGAGGACGTTTTCATCCAGGAAGCCTTGGCTGAGCCCAGCCTAAAGGGAGGAACGTGTGCTTTCTGATAACCCAGGACGTCATCTAGGAGCCATGACGTCACCTCTAGTGAGTGGTACCTTGACAGAGCAGTTTGGCATGTGTGGCAGAGTTTGGAGGCCCAGAGAGGGCTAACGTTTGCTTTCTAGTGCTGAGTTTTTCCCTAAAAAGGGCCAACGTCTCTCTCAGAGGGGCTAGACGTCTTGTTTACTGCTCATTTAGGCTTTTATTTAGCAATTAAATGTAAAAACAGTATGATTTTTAGTAGTCATCCTTATCGGCTGTTTTAATGACCTAATTTTTAAATTAAAGGTCATTGGATGACATAAATTGAGGATATTTTCCCTCATTTTGAAAAAAACATAACTCACTATCTTGTGAGATCAGATTTTTGCGCCCTACTAGGGTAGTTTTGTTGTCTAAAGTGAGGCGCACTTGCTATTGGAAGGATATTTTTGGCATTTATGGCATTTCTCTCAAGGAAGGTTTACAACTAGGGTTTGCTTGTGCTTTTCTTCATGACATGTAAGTAAATTTTCTTGCAAAACTTCTTAAATGAATGGTTGTAGGTATAATTTCTTGCATTTACTTATTGTATTACTGATTTTAAACCTTAGGTAACAAGCACACAATTAGGTTTTTGTTACATGTCCCCTTGTTGAGAAATATTTTTCAGCCATTGAAGAAAAGAGATAGAGCCTAGCCGTTGCTACACTTGTCTTCTTTCTTCTGAGCTAGCGTTGAAGTTTATAAATTGAAAAGAGGAGACATCCTAGGCCTAGATTGCCTACACCTAGGGTTTCACCTTCTAGGGTTTGAAAGCCTTGTCATTGCAACACTTTCTCCCTTAGATTTATGCTTTAAGCTAGCCGTTTTGCCAAGTCAATTTAGAGAAGGAGGAAAGAGCATGAGGCCTTGCTTAAGCAACACCGGAGTGAGCCTCTTTCCCCTAGGGTTTTRATTCTAGGGCCCTGCCTTTGYAGCACCATAGAACCCTACCTTCTAGTCTYTGAGTTATCATCCTTCCGAGACCTTGTGCCCTTATCTTTGACCCCATATACCCTAAGGCACTGACATTTGACCTCCAACGTTGAAGTCCTAGTGTTCAAAACAACTCTTTAAACTCTAAATCTTGAAACCCTAACTAACTAACCCTAACCCTAACTAAGGCTGACATCATAGTTGGTTATTTTTGAAGCAGCTAGCTTTTGACTTTTATAAGCAATTGAGTGATGATCTAAAGCATTTGTTGATTGAAGTGTTGATTGAATACATTGATGGCTTTGCCATCTTGATGGTTATTGATGAATTAATGTTCTTTCCATAGATAATTGACTAAACGTTGATTTCATTGATATCTATTGCTTTACATTGCTTAAATTATATCAGATGGTCATATGAAGTGCTAACCCTTTGTATATAGCCTGCATATATATTTTTCTATTGTTGCTTTGTTACGGGCAGATGTTCTCATTTGGGACTATACTTCATTATTGGCTGATTAGTCGGACCTTCTGATTTTGGTGGTAACCTGTGAGGGGGAAAGTTTAACTCTGACCTTATATTTTAGCCTCTTCAAAACCCCAGGTTGTCGGGGACGTCTCCCCTGGGCTAACCTCCCTAAACAGAAAGAACCTCCCCATTGTGGTGACATTGGGTGGGGAAGGTTCCTGTTACGCCAGTTTGTCTTTATCCCTTAGCCTGTGACCTCAACTACAAACTGTGCGATAACACCCCTCAAGGGGGGAACCAGTGTGGTTGTGTTTGCTTCAGTTTCGTGCATAGTTTCCTTTTGCTTAAAGTCTAAATTTATCTCATGATCTAAAGAGTAAGTAAATGAATCAAATCTTACAAGTCTCAAAGCATTACACAACATTTAGATTAGTTTTCCTTTTGCAAAATAGAACACTAATTGCTAGATTAGCTTTATTTCTTGCAATTTCAAGTTGACAAATAAACCATCCCCTCAGCTCCTCAAAAGAGGTTTGGTCAGTGTGGATTAGTAATTAGTCTCCCAGTTCATTTCAGTATTTTATTTCCAGTTTAAAATAAACAAATTCCCCTCAGCTCTCAGTGCGGTTCCTGACCCTTCCAGTTGCGAGCTAGTCTCGATTTGCTGAAAGTAAGTTTCATACACGCTGTGTTGGTCAGTGGTTGATAGTTTAATTAGACAATCTCTAAAGTAGTTAGCTTAATGCACGAGAAAATGCCTTGAAGTGACCTGCGAAGTAAGGCGGGCCCTCTCAGGACCTGGCTTCCCACTCGTTTTGGACATCCAACACTTTGAGTGAGTTTTACTGGTGAGACCATTGGGTTTCGGTAAAGCTCTCTGCAAGTTTCCAAACAAAGAGCTAACCTCCAAGGAGGCCCAAACCATTTCACTAATTCAACATCAATTTATCCTAATAAAACACACGAACTACATTGCCCACGATTCACTTTAAGGCACTGGTCTCATTTTACACTCAGCAAAGCCACATGCTTCATCTTCAATTTGGTTATCTATTGGAAATAATTTAAATGAAACTTGCATCTAAAATTTGTTTCTCAGTATCCTTTTGATGCAAGTATATGCTTATTGATTATATATCGTGGTGAATGTTTACTTCATGTTTTATCAGTTTATGATTGATTGTTGAATGAATAATAAACTCCTAGATTTAATTTCTTGTACTTAGCTTAGTTTGAGCCTTAGTATTTTGTTAGGGACTACCCCCCTTGGCTTCGCTAGGAGTTGGCCTAGACGGAGGAGTTGAGGATTAGGTGATAACACCTTAACTCTCACTTGCCCCCAAGGACACACCGAGTGGATTGGAGATTTCTTCCACGTCTCCCAGGTGTGTATAAGGCGGCAACGGGCTGCACTCATCGTCTTTAGTCACAGGTTGGCAGGACTAAAGCTTTGATACCACTGAAATATCCCTGATCCAGTTGATCTGGATATCTACTGCTGATCTAGTATTCTGTCTCACAGATGTAATACTTTGGGGGTTTCTGGATACGTTTTATCTTCAGATCTGATACTCTGGGGGTTTCTAGATGCGTTTTAGTTATGTGGTTGAGATGTTTTGTGATTGTTGCATGTGCATGTTATACATTATGGTTTAAACAATATAAATATGATGCATGCGGAAACAAGGAACAACAACCGCCCAATAATATGTATTATGAGATTTAAGTAGGGAAATATTGGAAATATAGGAAATAGTCATCAATTAGATCTCATGGATCGTCACTGGAATACAAGCAAATAACATAAAATATCCGTGACTAGAAGATGAAGGCAGATCTGATGCATGCACGGATAGATCGACAAAATTGACAGTTCCGACGAAGCACGGTGACCGCTACAAGTTGAAAAACCTGCCCGGAAGGTTGTAACCGTAAGAATGAGCTGGAAACTGTCTCAACAGAAGTGCCCTAGCCTCTAGACCAATCCTAGTGACTGTCGGATGGAAAATCTGTCTTCTGAGGCTCCGGATCTCACCCCTCTGGGGGTCTGCGCACCTCCTGGACTCTCTAAGTGCACCCAAATGATTCCCCCAATGGAATCGGCTACTATATGACTCAAAATGATCGCCCTGGCTAATGCTGAATTGGGTCAGAGGGGTTTCCTCGGATCTGATCTGATACTTCGTCTATAACCCCAACTGTCCTTCCACAAGAGCTACGCCCTGGATGGCTGAATGCTGCGCTCGAAAAGATTCCACCGTCAGAATCTGATGGGAGGTGGCTCAATCTGTGCGCCCTGGCTGGATCTCAACTGGGTCGGAAGGGATCTGCAATATGAGCTCTGATCTCGTGCAGCTACACAAACCCTCCCTTTGACTTGTGCCCTCACTGGCTGAGCTTCGCAACACTGCAAACTGGATACTCCTGAATCGCACGGTGAATTACCTGGATGGTATCTCCGATGGGCTAGGGTGTGTCTCTCAACATCGAAACTGATCAATGGTGGTGGTGTCCTCCAAAAATCCACAAAACAGTAGAAGTCGGATCTCCTCCTCTGGGAACTCTCTCAATATCAAATCATAACATGGCATAATGAGGAATTAGGTCGAATTCCCCCCTTTATACTCTTCCTTATCTAATTCACCATTGACCCCACTTAAGCTAGGCGCTTTTCCTCCTAAGTTGAGTAATTAATTAATTAAGTCCCGCCTTAACACCTTTTCGTTTTATTTCTCTGTTGACTTAGGCTTAAGTGACTTTTCCTATGGTTTTTGGCTTAATTCATTGTTTAGGCATCAATTCTTCCTTATTTCTCCTCTCATTCCTTGTTTCTGCTTGACTATAGTCTACGGGAACAAATAGACTACTAAGTCACTCCCTGTTGTCCTACTCTTGGGAATGGGACATCACGGTTTCTTCCTTGAGCCAAAATTCTTCTTATTCTTGAAATTCTTGAACATTGCTGTGAAAGCTTGATCATCGTATTTCTTTTGGGGTTTCTCTTTTGCGTTAATCCTTGATTCTTCTTGTGCACAACAAGTCCATAGTTCTTCAAATGTGGGATACTCCTTTCTTCTGTTCATGCTTGCGGCAAATGCATCCCATGTCTTGGGAAGATCATTGAGTACTATATTTACCAGTTCCTTCTTTGAAATGATTTCTTCAATAGCTTGTAGTTGATCTCTTAACTGAGAGATTCTCACAAGGTATGATGTTATGCTGTCATCATCATTCATTTTCATGTCACGGAGCTCATTCTTCAGACTCATTACTTTTCCAATGTTTCTGACTGAGAAGAGGTTAGTTAGGGCATCGTACATCTTCTTAGATGAGTCAAGATGAGAGATGTAGGGTATCAAGGGGTCTTTTATAGAGTCCACTATGATACTCATGGCATTGATGTCATTGTCTTTGAACTTCTCCATAACTGCAATGTTATGAGGTTCCTTCTCTTTTCTTCTTCAAACTGTGGTTCCACGATCTTTCCTTTCACGATATCCAACACTGTATTCTTGGCAAGGATGAGATCAATCCTTGTCTTCCATGCTCTGAAGTTAGAAGCCCCTTTTAACTTGTTTTCAGACTTCATAGAGTAGGTCATGACTGCTTTGACTTGGTCAACCTTTGACTTTGACCAAAAACTCAAACTAGATGTCTTAGCTTGCTGAGAGTACCGGGAGGTGCGCTAGGTTAGGGTGCACTAAGATATCCAGAAATCAGGTCAATTTCTACACTTAAGGTGCCTCAACAAAAGGGTTAGGGTTTCCTTGCTGCAACAAAAAAATTCACTGCAACTGCAACTGGAACTGTAACCGAGCAAATCCTCCCAATCTATCTTCCAGTGGTTAGACTGTTCGAAGATAGTGTGGTCCCATAACCTGTTAGAAAATAATAGGTGTGCTTGTTTAACCATAGACAATATAGCAATATTGTCACCCATCCATAGGCCGAAGCCACCCCCGAGCACCTTAACCTTGACAAAGAATAATTCCGAAAGCAAACCCTAGGCCTAATAGCCAATCAAGGTAGTGTATCACTCTCCCAAGGAGGTCTTGGATGCCTAAGATCTGCAAAAATTGGGCAGAGTCTCTCTCTACCAGTTCGTGAATGGCGAGAAAACAACGAGCAAGTTTCCTTAGAAACTTGCCCAAATGGCTTTAGAGCTATCTGCAAAAGATCATTAGTCTAACACAAAAAATTTCTAAGTAAAGGCTGTTGATGATTGGAGCGTCGTGAGACATCCTCCATGATACATTCTCCTCTGACATTGAGTTGAGTCGACCTTAGAGGGAGCCCAGTGTTGGGCATACCCACGTGATGGGGCATCGTTCTCCTCTGTGTGAGAGTTGAGTCGTCCCCCAATGGTTGGGGCATCGTTCTCCTCTAGAGAGTTGAGTTGTCCCCCAATGGTTGGGTGTGCCCATGTGATTGGTGTATCGTTCTCCTCTGTGTGAGAGTTGAGACGATGTGGTACTCCAGATGATTCTATTGAGTATGACGTCCCTGTGGCTGAACACAGGTGGACTTGTCCCTAGTGGCTGAGCACTAGTGGACGTGTGAGATCCTTGCTATATTGTCTAAGAGTAAGATTTACCTGTAACCCTAATTATGTTGTAAAGGGTACAAGTCGGCCCCACCATGTAAAGATAATTAATATTGTAATTATTAATTATATTTATTATATTATTAAGTTGTACAGGTCGGCCCTATTGTGCCAATAGACACATCATTTGATGTGATAAGTTTTGTATAAATAAAGGTGAATCCCCATTGAGGATCACACTTATCATTGTGTCATCTCATGATTTCAGAAGTTGAGGTCTGAAATTATGAGAACTGCAGCTCACACTTTTCTAAGAGCTAGCTTTCTTAGTGATAGCAACACCCTTTTGTGTTCTAGGTTTGGTGGTTGACGGGGGATTTTCTCTTGAGAATATAACAAAGGATTGATGGGTTTTCTTCTCTTGTGTAGAAGGTTTTCCCAGGATATTTCTTGTGTTCTTGTGCATGGTTATTCTTCTTGTGATCTTGGTTTACTACAGCTAGTTATTGTTGCTGCAGTCATTGTGTATGGTTCAAGTAATGCTGAACAAAAAATGAAATAAACCTCATGCTTGAGCCAAAACTTTAACATGGTATCAGAGCGAGTCCTGAAGATGACCATTGCACAAGTAAAAGGAAGGCCGTGGGAAGGTAAGGGCTGCTAAATCTCTGCTGTAGGTGTAAAGGAAAGAGGGCCAGACCTCCCTTTAAATTTCTGTGGTAAAGGTTGAGGCCAGGCCTCTCTTAAAATCGGTGGTTAGTTAAGGCTGGCCGCAGACTTGGCCGAGCCCTGTTTAAAGCGGATAAACATCATGAGAAGCCCCCCCTAGGCTGCCACAGAAGGGTCCTATCAGCACACCTAAAACCGTAGTTAAAAGGAGAAAACAACAGACCTACAGGAAGCTTATTCGCAGACCTAAACCATGGACTTAAAGACTGAGTTTTGAAGCAAAAATTGCACACATCTCAAAGCAAATCTTTCTGAGGCAGAGCTGAGTTTTGTGTGTAGATCTGAGGAGGATCAGGCCGAGTTTCAGGCCTGTGTTGAGTGCTGAATGGAGGTGAATTGATGCTCAGTTCTGAGGTAAGTTTACAGCTAGCTCTAAGGCAAGCTTAAGGCGAGTTCTGTGGTCAGTTATTCTGCAGAGTTCTAGAACCGTATAATGCATATTTCAAGCCTGTTATGATACGAATTTCTGGTCTATCTTTGGCATTAAAATCTGGTATATCTTAAGCAAAGACAAGAGTATTCAAGAACAGTTTAGATCTATTCTCAGTGCATGTTTTCAGTGGAATCCTGAGTAAAAGTCAAATCTGTATAAGGCGAGTTTGAAGTCTATCCTTGGTGCAAAGTTAAGGTGTGCAATTTCCAGAAGTCTGAGGTTTGCTTCAACAAATTAAAAAAGGATAGACTGGGGTTGCAACCCCTGTAGTCGTTGTTTGGAAAGACCTGTGTAGTAACTGTTTGGAGAGGCTGCAGACCTAGAGATTTAGCCCGCAGCCATAAAACCTCAGACGACAGCTTAGAGGGACATTACAAGCCCAAGACAGCAGGCTGTAGGTGAAACAAGGGTTGGTTAAAGTCCTTACTTAGCTACAGATTTAAGACTTGTGGATGCAGAGAGTGGGCCATAGCCCTAGTTGCTTGATAGCAGGTGTAAGGGAGTTGTGAACCCTTTGTTGCAGACCACGAGAAGAAAGAAAACAGATCACAAGGTAGAAGAAGGGGGGTCGAGTCCCTAGTTGATGCAAATAAAGGGCTGGGAGGACTCAGCCACAAGTAAGGGTTTATGCACAGAAACCAAGGAGGGTTTCAGTAGGATCTTTGCATCTAAGGCAACATTGAAGATTTAGCAACAAAGTTTGATGAAGATTAAGAATGGATGTGCCATCCATTTGTCAAATCATCAAACATAAAGTACTGTCCAGAATGATGAAAGGTTGAAGATAGTTGATGTGAGAGGTATGTTGCAAATTGTACTGATTTCAAGATTGATCTTTGGGGTGACTTTTGAGCATGGGCTATATTCAAGCTCTAGTGAGGAGACTAGACTTCCAGCCCTTTGTCACTATGAGACTAGACTTGCAACTAGTAACGTGCAAAGAAAGCAACTTTAGCCACCTCAAGAGAAGTCAAGGAATGCAAGCACGAACGACGAGGAGTTCTTCTCTATCTCAACTTTCTCAGGAGGACCTAAAGCAAGATTGAGCATGATTGCAGACTAAGGTAAGTCTTGTACTACATTCCTTATTTGATTTCATTACTTTGTAGTTGCTTGCATTTTGATAATGAATGGTATTATCCCTGGCGTGGGAGCTCTCATAACTTGGACCATTATCCCTGGTACGGGAGCCCATTTGTATTGGTTGGTTATTATCCCAGTACAGGAGGCCATTTTGATTATTCTCCCGGCGGGAGGTCATCTTGGTTATTATCCTAGTACGGGAGGCCAACAAAGTACTGTAGAGTCAGTAGAGGACTTGAGAAGACATGAGATGTCTCCAGGTTAGCAGCACAGGAAAAGGAAGATGTCTATCCTTCAGACTTCAGAGGGAGTCACTCGACTCATAGGGAGTCAAACTATTTGAGAAGAAGGAAGAAGCAATACCTTCTCCCCCTTCAGCAGTTCAAAGGGAGACAACCATTGATCCAGTCGATCCAGTTGATCCAGTTGATCAAGTTGCTTCAGTTGATGTCCCCAGAGACATTGCAGTAGGCCATAAAAGGCCTTCCTGGGATCGACAAGCTCTGTAGGAGGCAGAGGAACATGCAGCTCCTCAAGGCACATTCCGAGAGAGCAAGAAACCAAAGAGGTTTTCGAGCTATGTTTCAGCCATGAGCCACATCATTGATACCGAGCCTTGTCATGGAGAAGCAACAGGTCAGCAGGTATGGCAAGATGCCATGACATAAGAGTATCAGTCCATCATGAAGAATGATGTGTGGGATGTTGTTCCAAGATCAGAAGGGAAGTCTGTAGTGACTTTCAGGTGGATCTATAAGATCAAGCATGCAGCCGATGGAAGTGTCGAGAAGTACAAAGCGAGATTTGTGGCCAGAGGATTCTCACAGGTGGAGGGAATTGATTATGAGGAGACATTTGTTCCTGTAACCCGATACACTTCCATCCGTACTATCATTGCACTAGCTACATCTATGGGTTGGAAACTACATCAGATGGATGTAAAGACAACCTTTCTCAATGGTGAGATTGAGGAAGAAGTTTACATCGAGCAACTAGAGGGATTCGTGATACATGACCGAGACAAACTCACTGGATAGCAACGAAGCATGTATTGAGATATCTATGAGGCACAGTTGGATATGGCCTGAGATATGCCTCCAGTGTAGACATGAGATTGCATGGATATGTCAATGTAGATTGGGTAGGGAGCGCAGTGGACCGGAAGAGCACATCTAGTTGTTGTTTTACATTGGGGCCTGCCATGGTTTCCTGGTGCAACAAGAAACAAAGCTCTGTGGTTTTGAGTACCGCAGAAGCAGAGTATATAGCATTGAGTGTGGCAGTCCGCGAAGCAATGTGGCTTCACAAGCTCCTGACAGATTTATTTGATCATGAGATGGTTTCTACCATTATTCATTGTGATAACCAGAGCTGAGTGAAGGTCTTTGAGAATCCTGTGTTTCACGATAAATCGAAACACATTGAGATAAAATATCATTATATTAGAGACATGGTGGAGAGGAAAGCAGTACACGTGCAATACCTTCCTACACATGAGCAGATTACAGATATCTTCACCAAACTGCTTGCCAAGACAAAGTTCGAGTACTTCCGTGAGAGACTTGGCTTGGTGGAGAATGCCTCCCTAGTTGAGAGGGAGTGTTGATGATTGCAGCGTCGTGAGACATCCTCCAGGATATGTTCTCCTCTGAGACTGAGTTGAGTCGACCTGAGAGGGAGCCCAGTGTTGGGCATACCCACGTGATGGGGCATCGTTCTCCTTTGTGTAAGAGTTGAGCTGTCCCCTAGTGGTTGGGGCATCGTTCTCCTCTAGAGAGTTGAGTCATCCCCCAGTGGTTGGGTGTATCGTTCTCCTCTGTGTGAGAGTTGAGACGATGTGGTACTCCAGATGATTCTATTGAGTATGACATCCCTGTGGTTGAGCACAGGTGGACGTGTCCCTAGTGGCTGAGCATTAGTGGACGTGTGAGATCCTTTCTATATTGTCTAAGAGTAAGATTTACCTGTAACCCTAATTATATTGTAAAGGGTACAAGTCGGCCCCACCATGTAAAGATAATTAATATTTTAATTATTAATTATATTTATTATATTATTAAGTTGTACAGGTTGGCCCTATTGTGCCAATAGACACATCATTTGATGTGATAAGTTTTGTATAAATAAAGGTGAATCCTCATTGAGGATCACACACTTATCATTGTGTCATCTCATGATTTCAGAAGTTGAGGTCTGAAATTATGAGAACTGCAGCTCACACTTTTCTAAGAGCTAGCTTTCTCAGTGATAGCAGCACCCTTTTGTGTGCTAGGTTTGGTGGTGGATGGGGGATCTTCTCTTGAGAATATAGAAAAGGATTGCGGGGTTTTCTTCTTTAGTGTAGAAGGGTTTCCCAAGATATTTCTTGTGTTCTTGTGCATGGTTATTCTTCTTGTGATCTTGGTTTACTGCAGCTAGTTATTGTTGCTGCAGTCATTGTGTATGGTTCAAGTAATGCTAAACAGAAAATGAAATAAACTTCATGCTTGAGCCAAAACCTAACAAAGGCTAAGCACAAGGTGAGTTAAGTCAACTAGAAAATCAGCAATAAACTAATCTTTTAGTGACTTTTAGTTTGCTGTCCAAACAGCAGACAGCGGGCACTTACTTTGCCAAAATATGAAAATAAATCTCTTGCATCAGATCTATCTTTTAGTATTAAAATCTAACTTTAAAAGTTTTACTAAAAGATGACTTTTTAATTAGATCTACTTAAACAATTATAGAAATGAAAGTACAAAGTAGATCGAAACTAAGCATGCATGTTAATGGATCTACTTAAGATTTAGCTTTAAAATATAGATTTAAACTTGCATGCAAGAAGTAACCAGATTAAAAGTAATAGAAAGAAAGAGAGAAATAGAGAGCTTGAGGAACAGGAACTTCTTGGGCTATGGGGTCCTTCGGTATTATGCTGAGGGACTATGTTTGCGGAAGCTTTTGAGCTTGCGGAAGGTTGCTCAAGGCTGACCCAACCGCTTCTCAAAAGATGAAGAACCTGCAAAACTAAATACTTGCAAAAAAGGGGGTTTTTGATCCCCTATTCCCGTTAATGATGGTGATCCCTACAAAAGAGACTCAAATGGCATGTCAATTCAACCGAAAGCACATGCAAATTTAAAATCTCTAATATAAGAAAACAACAAAATCTTATTAGTTAATCAGCGAATAAGATTCTATCCTAGTGGGTGGTAACACCCCTTCAAAGGCCAAATAACAAAACTAAATGCAAATATTTAGCCTACGGTTACCTCACATATGAGGAATTAAGCAATTGCCATCCACACAATAAACGCACAACATCGAGATGACCTCCAAAGTCTTTTATTATTCCAAAAATGATATTACAGTAGTAGTACAACCTCAAGCGAGCCAAAACTGCCATTAACCAAATGAGAGAGGGTCGACTTGCTTAAATAGCCAAAGAGGGCGCAATTCCCAAGGTGGTTGAATGCCAAGTGTGAGGAGTGTGCCACAACTCATGGTAATAGGAGTGAGTGTGCACCACATCTCAAGCAAAGAGAGAGAGAGAGAGAGAGAGAGAGAGAGAGAGAGAGAGAGAGAGCCACCTCTTGAGAGAAGGGCGAGACCTTCCTTGGGATTGATGCCCTCAAGGAGAGTGCACCACCTCTTAAGAGGTGGGGCGCACCTCTCCTTGGGATTAACGCCAACTCCCTCCTAACTCGCCATCAAGACTCAAGAACCATCAGTGAGGGAGATAAACTGGAGACAAACTAACCAAATTTAGGAGGAGATAAATTGCCACCTTTCAATGAGGAATTAAATCACATTTTGAGGAAAATAATTGATTTTATGGGTAAAATCAATTATTTTTACTTGAAAAGGGGGTACTAAAGTAAAGGGGGTATTTTGAGTAAGAAAAACATACTCCCCTAGGTGATGGACACCTCCTAGTACAACTTATTAATAAATTACATAAAATTACAAGGTAAAATGTTATTTTGATTAGACATTTTACTTTTAAAACTCTTAGAAGGACCTAATGCATGTCTATGAGACTCGGGACAAATGTCTAGCATGCTAATATACATTTGACACTAGACTCAGGCAAAACACATCAAGGCACGATCATTAGGACACACTCCAACTTTGGAGGTATGAGTGAAAAAGATTAGAACATTATAAGTCGTTGAAGCGAGGTATAATGAACCAAGTAAAAAAAAACACGCTAGAGTATGCACTAACAACAATGTCTTAGGTGAGCTGAGTCTTTTACATACTGGAGACCTCATGCTAGCTTATTTCATACAATTCCTCCAGGGGGGTATGGAACATGCATAGAAGAAGAAAAAAAAGAAGAAGAAGAAGAAAGGAAGGGGCATTGGTGCCCGACAGGACTTCTGAACTCTGAATTTGAACAAATGTCTTGCTCAACTTTGCGGATCGTCCTAAGTCCTTCCTGGTTCAACTGGGAGGTAACAGGTACCAAGCCTCCAAATAGATCCATTCTGGTATGGATTTGTGGACCAAAACTTAGATCTGTTTGGATCATTTTTTGGTATGCAGATCTGTACCAATAGTAGATCCGGGGCATATTTGGTACTAATGCTTTTGAGGGCAAGAAGGATCAATGTAACTATGTAGAAGACCTGGCCTACTAGATCCCCATATCCTAATCCGTATTGGAATGGATCCGCCCTAGATATCTTGTGGCACAAATCTATCGACCAAATAATGTTGGAAGAAATTAGAATACAAGATTCAAATAGGTTATTATGTTTGAGTGTTAATATTAATGTTAAAGCTAGTGTTAAATGGTTGTTACCAATATATAGTGGTTAGTGTTAGGTGGTCAACCCACAATAATTGTATTGTGTAATATAAATTGTTTAACAAAGGCATGATGTAGGTTAGAGAGTGGTATGCTTGTGTGTACAAGCAACCTTCTTTGGGCTCCTTGTCATGTATTCTTTGTAGCATCAATATAAACATTTATTATTTTCTCTATCGTGCATGTTCATTACGATTTGGGTGTATGCACTATACATTGATAAATCAATAAAAAATGGATTTTAATGGGATCTGCCCCTCAACTCTGTCTATCCTTGGTACCCATATCTGTACCAAAAACAGATCTAGGGTGTATACGTTACCGATACTTTATGGGGGAAAGAAGATCAATTCAAACTATGGGTGGAATAGTTTAGCCACATTGTTGAAAATATTTTTCTATAGTCCATCTCTCTACTATTGTCTATCAATGGTGATGTCTCATGTTAAGTAAGTTTTTTTTCCAAGAATGCTCTTTCGAAGTTTCATATCTCTTATAAAGGAGAGCTTATGGAGATCACAAATGCACATACTTATTCAGGGGTTTAGTGCACTGACCTATCCCTCAACTTGAACCCTGCCTCCTAGTCACAACTTGTAAGGGATATGCTTCACTTTACATCTTGGAGTGCCGATGCTTTCAAATATATTTCTAGTAGATTCCTTTGAAGCACATTTTCAACAATATCATCAAACCTGTTATTGCAAGATTTGTACTTGTGCAAAGTCCACCATAAGATCTCCAAATCTTGTGTAACTATGGAAGAAACTACCATTGTCACCTAAGTAGGGACTTCCCTCGTTTTAGTGATGGAAAGGGTCCACCACAAGGGAGGCTTCCCTGGTGACCTCAAGGGATCAAATAGCAAGTTTAGTAGCCAAGCCTACCACTCCCTATCTTGATCACTGAATAATTGGTCTAGGTCAAGGAACGATAAGAGGTCTGGAGATGATTTGGTACCTGCCCGGAACAAGAACACTTTACAACATATGCATAACAACTTCCAAGCTAAAGTACACAATAAATACCTCTTTTAGACTCTCGACAAGTTAGATTGATATGGCTGTTGCAAATTGTATCAGTAAACCAGTCTTATAACAACAATAAGTAATTTGTAAGAGGAACAATTAAAAGTGCTAAGAAATACCACAATTGACCATGAAATTTAAACATACAACCAATAAACATTATCCAATTGTTAGAGGTAATTTCTGAGTGAGTTAAGCCACCTTTAGATGAGTGTATGCAACAAACTAATGTTGTTTTAGATAGCTGTAGCAAACTTTTATAACAACAGCAAAAAATATAGTGAGTTTGCTAGGGTTAGAGTTAGTATAGTTAGTAGAATGCTTGACAGTTTTGAGGGAGAGGGTATATCAACCAATTCACCATAAGAGTACCTTAAGATTAGTGCCTTTCTAAGGTTATGGAGTCTTCCAATGCAACCAAGCTTGAAGGTTGATCTACTTGAAATCAAGAGGTAGGATCTAAACCCTAAGGTGCAAGCACATTTGGGCCTTAGGATTTAGATCTTGAGGAGAAGGATGTCTAGGGTGCAAGCACATTTGGGCCCTAGAAATCGTTTCTCCTTTCTTGTAGCTTCAACTAGGTCAAATATCAATTATCCAGGGCTAAAATCCTAAAGTGTTAGCTCTTTAGGACTTTAGGGTTCTAACTCTAGCAAGGACAATTAACCAATTCTAGATAGATAAGACCTTGTGAGAGGAAAAAACACTTATGTTCCTCTCTTAGGGTTTCAATAATCAAGACTTCTTGCAACAAAATAGCAATTTCATCATAGACATCGATAGCATAAATAATAATTGCAGAAATTTACGTACTTCATCCAAGAAACCAAGGGATTTTCACCGTAATTGTAGAAACACCCATCCAAAATCAGCAAACCATCCATAAAAGATCTTGTTGACCACCTATCCAACTAGGGGGTCAACTCCATGTGCCATGAAGAGATGCATCATCAGATGCTCATTTGACGAAGACTATTTGGTTCTACAGGGCATTTTTGGCCCCAACACTTCTTTTTGTAACTGGAATTTCCGCACCCCTGCGTGGGTCAATAATGTAATAGGTTTGCATGGGTCATAGTTAGGTCAGTTACCTCGGGATCGGTTCATTGGGAGAGTTCCTTTCACCGAGGGTTTTTTATCCTCAGGTTATCAATTGGGCTTTTCAGCCTTATTGATTTCCCTTGAGTTTTCCCCTCACACTTGCAATAATCCCTCCAAAATGGTGAAGGGCGTTCTAATGGGCTTATCCCCTCTGGTAACTATTGTTTAGGGATGATGTAAATCACCATGTAAGACATCTTAGAAAGTTTCGCAAAATTGCATAGAGTCTAGATTATTTTTTTTTAATTAATTAATTTTTAATTAAATTTCCTTAAGTTTGGAGGTTTAATTATTTAATTAATTAATTATTTTTGAGCAAAAATTGTAAAAACTAGGTCCTTGGACTTTTGATAGGGGTATTTGTGCTCAAAAGAAATGGAATGAGACCCCCTACACCCTTGGACCAAGTTTACGCTCAGTTGGACAACTTTTGCTATGGGTTGGTCCACCAGGAGTGTCAGTCAGTTAAAAACAACAATTTTAATTGCTAGTCTTGATAAAGTAAAAAAATGTAATTTTTGTATTTTTGAGCTAGGGATTGGGTGTAAAGATGGAAAAAGGGAGAAAAGATGATTCCTAACCTAAGCCTATCCATTCCAACTTATTCTAACCTTTCCACACCCCTCACCCACTCACCTCACTCAAAAAGTTACGCCCCCCTTGCTAGGTAAGACATGGCATCTTGTGTTTTAATGTTACGAGGGCCCCTCCACTTGATGGTTCGCCTTCCTTGACCACCCACGTCTCACTTTCCATGATCCCAACACCATACCACTCATCCACATCACCAATCCATGTCTCAAACCCTAGAAGTTGCGCCCTACCCTTGGGATTCGAGCTTTTGCTTGGTGGTGGACACTTGGCATTGATCCAAGAGTAGTGAGTTTGCCTCTCCAAGTATAAATAGATCCCTTTTCTCACTCCCTCACCACCATATCTTGAGCTATTGTTATGCTACTTGATTTCTATCTCTCTCTCTCTCTCT